>CM029370.1:13199419-13294419 GCA_017165825.1 Hepsetus odoe | reverse complement strand
GGGCAAGACAACACAAAACACATGTACTGAGCTCTCTGGCCAGGAGGATCAGGCTGGTGTGGATGTAGGAACTACAGTCCTCTGTGTGTGTGTGTGTGTGTGTGTGTGTGTGTGTGTTTCGTTAATGCCTCGCAGGGCTTGTCATTCTAATGCAGCCAAAGGCTTAGCATCATTGTGCCATCTAATAAACTCATCCCTTAATCCTAAACATCACATTTTGCTCTGGGAAAGCCAGTGAGTGTCTGTCTGAGATGTGGTAACAAGGTGTGCTGTTGAACAAACCCACGAATGATAATCCAGTGCTGGACAGGAGCAGGGCTGGAGTTGGATGGGTTCTGTCATGTCACTTCTGCCCTCAGGAACAGCTGTTATTCTGGCTCCACAGTTGGTGCAGATCGATTCAGCGTAGCTGCATTAAAGCCGCGTTGCCTGAAAAGGCAAAATCATTCCTGCAGATCGATTGGACCTGTGCTGCTGGCACGGGGGCTTCTCAGTCTCTCGTTGCAGCAGAAATAGCCGTTATGCAGGCGAAATGGAAAATAGAGAAGAAGAGATACTCCTTTTTCTTTGTTTTGTTTTGTTTTTTTTGTTTTTTTTGCAGATGCTGTCATTGGCCATCCCAGCGTATGACATTCAGCGAGGCTGAGCACCTAGACATCAGACATTTTGCCTTTATTGGTCCACAAACTTTGCTCTGCAGCCAAACCCTGGAAATAATTCAACAGTCAAAAGCAGCATCTCTCTGAACTGGCAATCGGCCTGACAAGGAGGGTTGGCTGTAAATTTTTACAGTGGGGCAGTGCTTTTAAAAGAGAAAGTGGAAGACTGGATCTCTTTGCTTTGGCGCAAGGGGCAATACCATCGACTGGCTAAAAATGCCAGTTGGACTGTTCAGCCTTTCAAGGGTGCCAGTACACACCTACCAACTTTATGGATCCAAAATATATCACAAACGATGATTTAAGAGTTAGGGTTACCATGGACCTGTATGTGTCCAAAGTACCCTATTTTACTGGTGATCTGTATCGGATGCAAAATGCAAGCAAAATAAAATCCATTGCTGTTTCTGGATTAAGTTGTCTTGACAGAGGTGCATATTTACTCTTTAATAAATGATACTAGACATAAGACTACAAATCACCCTGACACTCCCCACTTGACTTGGCTTGATTGTAGTTTACTCCTGGAAAGCGAAGAAGTCATTTGGGATGGGGTTTATTTAAGGGATGTCCCAGTTTATGTGACTAGGCTGGTGTCTGCTCATAATTACACTCAAGGTTTGATCCCTTAATGCAGTGATGACCAGTCTCGGTCTATTCTTACTATTTTATTCATTTCTGTTTGTTGGATGTTTCCCCTGCTCCAAGTACCTGATTTTTTTTAGATAAGAAATAATCCCATCATACGTTAATGTGTCTTCTTATGAAAGACCTTTTCGACTGAAAGGTCAGTTTGAGTTATGGTATTTAAGTCTGGCAAAAAGAGAGATTTGCTATCTCTACACTTAATATGAACAATTACAGGACCAACCTAGGAAGCCACTAGTTCATCTGATGCAGAGGCCTTGAAGGTATTGTCAGGCATGAGTACAGTATAAATATTATCTGCTGTGTTGTCTGAGATGCTTGGGCAGTGTATGGCTTCTTTTTTTTTTTTTTGCTGGATCCAAATAAATTTCTCAGATGCCTCTATGCCTGACCTTTTGTCTTCCTGCTCTGCCACCATATTTTATGTGGATTTTTTTTGTCAGCAAGCTATAGTTGAGTCTTTTGTGTTGTTCTGTGCTCTTAGACCATGACCTCAGGATTTGGTTCACAGCTTACTTGAAATAATAATGGCTCCCCAGACACGGGTGCAAGATGAGGACTGAAATGAAAAAACAAATCCTCTAAAAAGACGACACATAAAAGAAATAAAACAGTTGTTCATTCATCCATTTCTTTTGGAAATGAATCAGCACTCGTGTGAGTAATGTAATTAATGTTTGTAATGGAAATTCACTCTACTGCTTGTTTGAAGCTTTTTCTCATTTGCGTCAGGATGGAAATTAATAATGGCTAGTTTTACAGTAAGATGGCACCCCAGAAGCAGCCTTTATTTTGATAAATGAACCCTCCTGCAGAGATAAATTAGCTAATAAAAAATGTGACACTGCAGTTCTGCTCTTTGTCTGCTTTTCTGAAATTTTCTGAAATGTATTGTGACTGTGTATGTATGTAACTGTAACATTTTTGTGTCAAAAACAGAAAAGTGCGATTGTGCTTAAATAGGATGGCCTTTTCAGTAATTATAATAATGAAGCACTGTTTAATGAACCCATCTACCTGATGGCAATGCATTTGTGCATTTATGTGTGATGGCTGTTCATGAAGTGAGCAGAAAACAGCTGTGGGTTATGTCCATGCAGATCGGCAGTCGCGAGTTGGCTGAAATAGTGAGCATTAAGTTCAAGGATTTGAGAAGGTTTGGCTTCTCTTCTCATGTGATTTTCTTTGAAGCTGCTTTGTCTATTATTTCTACAATCATCTAAGGACTTTTCTGACAGGCCCTCTTTTCAAAACTGTACTGCAGTCAACGCGATGTCTCTTTTCCATCAGCCTATGTGTATGTGTGTTTATCAGTATCTTAGTCACCAGAATTATTCCCTGTGGTCATATTAGCTGGTCTAATTTGCACACTACTTTTGATTGTGCCTTCTATTTTTGTCAGGCCTCCTTTGTCTGGTTGATTACACCAAACCCACATTTGATATGTCCTCAGTTAGCTTTCAAATGACATAATCCCCCCTTGACTGGCTCTATTCATCACATTTATATTGCTGCACTACTGCAATGGCCTGATCTCAGCAGTCAAAACATTAATCACCAAACAGCATTATCCAGCCTTTGTACTCAAATGTCCAATAACATCAGTAGATATGAGGAACAAGTAAAGGTCTCCAGCTATATATATATATATATATATATATATATATATATAATATAATATAATAGTGGTAAAAGTAGTATTAAATAGAAATAGCAGTTACTGCTGTAATTTATTTGTGAAGCACCATGAATTTGTAAGACAGATATGTAGTATGGACATAATAGAATAAAGTATGTAATTCTAGCATTAGAAATGTTTTGCAACATTGATTGCGATATGCTTAGCAATACAGTTGATTTGAGATAGTTATGGATTACTTTGACCCAAATGAATTTGCTTTTTATCATATTGTTGCCATTGGAACTGCAATTGGCCAGGATGCTCAAAGCACACAGTAAAAACTAGTACTCGAATAACAGTTAACAAGGGATATATTCCTTTTTGTGTATTTTCAAAAATGGGCAACGTGGGCCAACATATATAAGGTGCTGATTGATTTTTAGCCATTGTTGATTAACAATGGATTTACATTGTTGATTTACTTTTCTGGATTAATTTCTCTGCAGCATTTAACAGGTGATTACATGTCTTAACAGACTAATTCTTGAAGATCCATTTCAAGACACATCTGGATTTATAGTGTGCTTAGTAAGTCCTGCTCTTCTGATCCTTTCTCTGGCTTTTGAATGGCAGAGACGCCATGGGGAAACAGAACAGCAAGCTGACCCCTGAGGTGCTGGAGGACCTGGTGAAGAACACGGAGTTTAACGAGCACGAGCTCAAGCAGTGGTACAAAGGCTTCTTGAAGGACTGCCCCAGTGGCCGTCTCAACCTGGAGGAGTTCCAGCAGCTCTACGTCAAGGTGAGCAATAGCATGGATTCAGGTTGTTTCCCTGGGGTTTTTGTTGCTCCTGGCTGGTATACACAAAATAGTCATAAGTTAGAGAGCTGAACTTAGCTCAGATTCCATCATATTTATGATGGTCATTGTAGCAAAAACTGATTGCAGACCAGAACTCCCGTTCCTGAGGTGATTTGTGAATGCATTGCCCAGACTCCAGAGGGAGGTCATTGAGATTTGTAGCCAATTTGTGTCACATGACTTATGAGTCATTGTAGGGGCCTTAAAGATGAGCCATTTGATTCATGTCTCTAACAGGCCAGTCTAGAGACCTGTACTAGTATTTTGTAATGGGCTTGTATCCTATATGTTCTCATATTTGAAATGTTCCCCCTTGGCCTACTTCTGATATTTTTGTAGTTTATCTGCCAAAACCAGTTTGTTTTTTTGTTTTCTATTACTTATGTTTCATTGTTAATTGTTAACAGATTGCCAGTCAGAGAATTCTCTCAAACCAAGGATGGCCAGACTTGTCAAGGGATTAGATCAAAATGTATATTCAGTTCACACCAGAACTTGTACACCATAAGATTGTAGTTACTGTTTGTGTTTCTAACTTATTTTGAGGGTTATGTAAATGATCTCTTCAAATTGGTTGTCCCATCTTGTGGCTCATGCAGTCTATGCTGAAGCAGCTCTAACAACACCATAATGACACCATAATAAACCACTGTAGGGGAACTAGGTGGTTGATATGAATATTTGTTGATTTTGATCACAAAAACAATGCTTTTGTAGCTTGGTTTCAATATTTGGACCATGCGGATTGGGGAGTGAGAAAAAAGTTAGAAACTTATGCAATATTTACATACTAAATAATAAAATGAGGAAATACCTCATGAACTTTTACTTCTGTAGTGCCTTTAAGTGTTCAGCTTTACAACTGAAATAGTTTTATACTGACTTAGAGATTGGCTGGCTATTTAGATGTAGTATTGATTTAAAACCAAATCAATGTTAGGAAGATGTAGGGGTCACAGATGAAGGGGCCACAAGCAGCTTTAATTGTATGTTTTTAATTCAAATATGTTTCTTGATTACCAAAATTGAATAACACTTTGCCACTGAAATTCTTTTTGGCCAAGGGCCAGTGTCTAAGCAACCATCTCCATGTCTGGGTTACAGCTTAAAAATGTGTTCCACATCAGTCTCAAAAGGAAATCAGATTGCTAGAAAAAAAAAACTTGCTCCTCATGCAGCTTTGGAAACATGGCAGCGTCTACTGTGCCTAACCTTGTAATATTATGTAAACATATTATACAACAGAAACAACTGAATTAAATTATCAGTAAAATCATCTATACTCTATAGAGGACACTTTGCTTGCTAAATCAGCTTCACACACAAAAGAGGTTAGCCTGCTGGTCAGTAAACCTTTTTCACAATTGTGTGATGTGTTTCCCAGCAACAGGGTTTAAGAGAGATGGTATTATTAAAAATCCAGAGGTGAAGATGGTAAGAAAATGTATGAGTGTGTGTGTGTGTGTGTGTGTGTGTGTGTGTGTGTGTGTGTGTGTGTGTGTGTGTGTATGTGAGTGTGTCTGTGTCTGTGTGTGTTTGTGTGTGTGTTGCCATGTTGGCCTTATGCAGCTCACAGGAAAGAAGTTTTTTGTTATTGACAGTGTTCTTGTGCATACCTTTATATTCATGTTCATTTTTTAAACTATTTTTTGTAATTCTCACAAGTTGCTTTATCATAGTTTGAGACTGAATGTTAATAGCCAAGACAAGCTATATTAAAAATTCCTGGCTGTCAGCTTTCCTTTCTGACTTTTTTAAACCTTGTGACACCTACAGTTTATTCCATTTTATGAAACTAAAAGCATGGGTGCTATGACAATGTACTTGGACCTCTACTTAGATTTTGTTTTGTTCCACTGCCAGTTTTAAAGTAAGCATTATGGCGATCGAAGCTCGGCATACTTCAGACACTTATTCTCTGCATTTTGGCAGATGCCATACGTGAGCAAATGTTTTCAATAACAGGATGCTTGGTTAGACAGAGGATAAGATGAGTTCTCAGTGTAAGCACACCAGAGTGATTGTAGGCAAGGTTTGTGCTCTTCATTTTTGGGGGGGTTTCGTCACAAGAGCCAGTTTGCTGTGTTGTACAGTTTCTGAATAATTAATGAGAAAGTCTGGAACAATCTTCTGCTGGAGCATTCCACTTTTGCGGCTTGTGATTTTCTTTTCAGCTAGTTTTGTTAATGTCATCCTGGTAAACAGGTATTCTGTTGAAAACAGGATAAGGATCATGATAGTCTTTGTGCAGATGGTTTCAGTGTTGTTCTTTTGCCAACACTTTTTGAGACATTTTTCTCACACTGTGCATAAATTGACCCATTTGTAAACTTGCAGGCTTGTAAAAGTCTGTATAAATGTGCCAGTAAAGTGACCTGTCTGTCACTCTGTGTCTGATCGACCGCTGTTTGCATGTTGCTGCTGGATCAACAGTAAAAAGGTGTAAGAGAATGCTCTTCACATTTGTGCTGAATTAAGCAGTTGTCTACAGCACAACAAAACTTGATAGCATATTATATATGGAACAACAGCCACAATGTCGGCCTTATGACTTAACAGAAGCTATAATTGAGATTTATAATCATCATATATCAGTTTTACATAATAGCTAATAGACATGAACCACTATGTGTTAGTTAATGGAACTAGTTTAATGTGAAAAGCCTACTAAACAATGTCCATGTCAATATGAAAACCAAGGCAGATGAAAATAACATTAGACCGCATCCCATAACATCTTAAACAATGTCATTCGGAGACCATTTTATTTGTTGTTTTGTTTTGGTAGTTTACTAACTGCAGCATAAGCTCTATGACGAACTGAAGCTCCAAAATATGGTCATACTTCTTTTGTGTTTTTACTGATGGTTCCTGAGTTAGAGTACTAGATATCAACATCAACATAGAAGAGCTTTTTGATGATATTCTGTTGCCTATTTTGCATACGACACAAAAAGCAAATTCCTAGCAGCTCTACTTGAGTGACGTAGTGGATAATACAAGTAAATGGATTAAATGTCTTCTGTGATTTAAATTGTCTTTAATACAGAAGCTCACTCTGCTGTTACATCAGATAATGAAATACCCTGCTGATCTGGCAAAGTGGCTCTCTGTGGGAACAGAACATTGGGCCAAGTCTTACCTGGTGGGGGGGTTAGATAAAGTCCCCTCCTAAAGTGTTGAAACAGCAAGGCAATTCATTTGCTTTTACCACACAATTTTTTCAGTTGCAGTTTATACTTTTTGAGTTACATCCTCAATAAAGATTATTAAGATGTTTCAGACCATGCAATCCTGCCATTATGCTTCCTCTTTCATGCTTCATGCTTCACAGAAGAGTTTGTATGTTTTAGAACATCTCCTGTCTTTCTCCGCACTTTTGCCTTTATATCACTTAGATAGAGATTAATCTTTGTCTCCTAAGTACTTTTTTTGTTTTCTTATTTTTGCTATTTTCCTTCTTTCACAGGCTATTTCAAATAGTTGTACTGGCTATGTCCAAAATTTGTGAAATGCTTCTACTGTATTTTGCCTCTTTTCTTAGGTTCAAAATACAATGCTTTTGCATGGCCTTCATGCTTGTTTTCCTTTTTTTAACAATACTGTCTTCACATGTGAAATCCAAAGCTTCAAATGAAAGTATATACCAAGAGCTTTATAATTTAAACAATCAGTCTAACACTTCACACCAGTATAACAACAATCAGCTGCTAGCCTCTCATATAGCCTGGTTCTGTGCAGTCTCCTCAATGGTTATGTGGATTCTAAAAAAAGGGGTTTAGGGTAAAATTTAGTGCTTCTCATAAACCTAAGCTTATTTCATATGATTTTGGGAGTAATTGGTAAGGGGAGTGGAGCTAAAGATTTTTATGAAGTTTTGTTGTCAGACTGTGTCTTTAGTTGTGCTGTTCTTATGTTTCTTTATAGATCCTATTTAAACATATTTTGAGTTCTTTCTTTTGCACTTGCTGTCTGATACCTCTTTGCTCTCTCTCTCTCTCTCTCTCTCTCTCTCTCTCTCTCTCTCTCTCTCTCTCTCTCTCTCTCTCTCTCTCTCTGTCTCTCTCACTCTGTCTCTCTTTTAACCAGTCCCTCTTTACCTCATGCAAGTTCACAGCTTCAGTACATGACCACATTATAGCAGTTAACGTCCTGACACTGTCACTGGCAACTAGAACCGACAGCTGTTCCAAAAAAGACAAGTTGTCATTTCTTGTATTCATTTTGAAATTTGGAATTGAAGACTGTAGTCAACTTTATTTTTTGTTTATAGGCAGGCCTGGCCATTTTCCACAAAGGAAAGTTATAATGCTGCCTCTCATACTGAATCATGGTTAAAAGGAGTTACTGACTTAAAATCCAGAGAAGACCTCAAATCGTAATTACCATCAGGGAATTACCTTATTTTTAAAATTTATTTTATTGCTATTATTTAAAGGTGACCATCCACCATTATTCATGAATCCATCAGCAATGCGCTTGATGATGACTCATGATGGTCTCATAATTTTGACTTAGATTTTATGATCTTATGATCTAAGTGAACATAAAGGCAACATAAATACTCAAATTGCTTTTGTGCACATTGATAAAAGACAGTAAACCCAAACCAGCAGGTTGTCATGAATCTAGTTATGAATCACATTATCAATTGTACATGTACTTGAAATTAAGTGTTAATTAAATGGTATTTTTAAGTTTTGTGTATATGATTACTATAAATAGCCAGGGGTGGGTTTGACTCAGACATAAAATGCGGAGCCGGAGTCTGCAATCAGAGTTTTATTGAACATGAACGCAGTCATACCACACAAACACCGAACTCAAGGTGCTTACTTACAAACAGTCACCCAACATCGAATCCAGAATGACTGATGCTCTGCTCTGTCTCATTGGGGGTCTTTACACCCTTGAGCCAGGTTTGCCCAGTCAGGGCAGAGTGCCGCAAACCATGACAATTACTCTGTTAATTGATGTATTATTATCTGATTACTAATATTATACATAGTGACAACTCTACAAAAATACAATATAAGATGAATTAAGATTAAAAACCTTTCAGATAAAGAAGTAATAAAAATTAAAAAAACATGGAAATTTTTTTAAGTCCTTTGAATCCAAATTAGTTGCAAAACTTACTTGCTTCCTCCTGATTCTTTTACCTGCAAGCAATCCATTTCCAAAATTCAGTAATCACATGGTATTTTTCTGATTACATTTGTTGAAATAGTGGTCTTTTATGAAATTAATTTTTCCAAGGAGACCTAATAATTCAGCTGGTCATGTGGCAGGTGAAATTGACCTACAGGTCTCATTGGTTTAAGTGCTTTTCAACCCTGGACAGACAAGGCCTCTTCTTCATTGCCAAATGGAACTGCTAATGGCTGGAATTCTCTGGGTTAATTGGAGTGTCCATTTAGTTATATTATATGTCTCTGCGTCTGTGGGTCTGGATTAGCTAAATGTTGCACAAGATTTTCCCTGCAACAGAAAATTAATGTCTATGGGTTAGGTTAGATATGAGAAGGCCTAGCTACCTCTTCTTTTCAGGTGATATTTATGGGGTTGACCTTTGAGCAGTATGCTTCTTTTATAAAATGCTGGAATTTGTTTCTTTGTTAGTTTTCTTTGTTTACATCCTTACTGAGTGTTAAGAGATGTGATTTTGGATAAGTGCTTTGAAAATGACATCCAGACACTTCAGTTCAGTTTTTCTTGAGGATTTGTAATTTTATTGTTTTTAAAGAGTCTCTTGCTTCTGTCAAAAATAGAACAGTGCCCAAGGCTTCCTGATGTGTGTGGTGAACAAAGGCTAACCTTTCTGGTCTGATCTCACAGAAGAGCTACTGGCACACAGAATACTAAAAAAGTAAATGGTGGCTTTGATAGAAAGATGCCAGATCACAGTGTATCACAGCTTTCTGCAGCCCAAGCTGACCTCTGTCTTCCACCATAAGCACCTACAATGGACATGTAACCTTAGAAAAATATGGACTGTCTTGATAAATCACTTTTTCTTTATATTATATGGATGGTCTGAAGTGATTGGTTCACTTACCTGTGAGGGAAAGGGTTCCAGGATGCAACATAGGAAGAAGGCAAACCATCAGGGACAGTGGGATGCTCTTGGCAACATTCTGCTGGAAACACTGAGGACTGAACCACGTGATTGATACTGATATGTACCACTTACCCATACTTTGTTGTCGTGGGCCAATACAGTACAGCCTCTTGCGGAAACTGTATTCCAGTGCAGTGGTCTTGTTTGGCAGGAAAATAACCCCTGCCACACAGCAAACATTATTCAGAAATGGTTTGAAACATGATAAAGAGTTGTGTTTTTCTTGGCCTCAGAAAACCCCAGATTTCTGTCCAATGCTGTATTGCTGGATGTCCTCTAGACAAACTAGGTTTATCCTTGGGGCCTCACCCTCACAGTTTGGCAGGTTTTAGCGATCCATGAGTCATGATGCCACCAGTACGCCTTCAGAGGTATTGTGGTCAGAGCTGTTAAACACAATAAAAATGAAAAAGTGGTTTTAGGTTATGAAGCAATCATTGTGTACATGTATGTGTTTGAGCTTGGTATCTACAATTAATCAAAACTAAAAACTCAAGATTGGTGTGTGTAAAGTGATAGTATGTTTTATCAATATTGCCCAGCACTAACTAGTAAAAAGAAAGATTCCTATTCCATTTTTGTTGCTTATTTAGTTTTAGTGGTTGTTCATTAATGATTACATAATAATAATCAATTCAGAGCCAATGCTCATTTTGTTTAAGGGTGCTCTACTGTAATCCTTGAAAAATGCCACTGCTGTGAAGCAATCAATACCTAGCCCCTCAGCTGAGAAGAACAACATTATTATTATTATTATTATTTTCAGTGCATGACAGGAAGGTCGGAAGCTTATGTTGAGAGGTGACTGGCTGGGCCCATATGTGACGAGTGACGAGGGGCTTGAGGAAAAAGTTGCAGATGGCTGTCCTGATTAGCCTGATGTCAGAACAGCAGCCCTCGTGCCTGTCTGTTCAATGTCACCCCTAGGTCTCCCACCAGCCAGGCCCACCCTCTGCCTGTGATCAACAGCCTGCCAGGCCTGCAGGATGTCAGTCAGAGAAAGGCTTCGATTTACTGGACATGTGATAGGGATCCGGCATGGCTATCAGTGGCTTTCTGCTTTAAACTGTTGAACCACGCCCGACATGAGTGTTCATTTCAAATCTGCTCAGCCAGCTTATTGTCTTGTCTAGAATTTCACTAAAAAAAAATACTTTGCAAATCAAGTTGATGCCAAAAATTGAAAAACGTGATGCAGATGATTTTCTACTCATTATTTTAACTGAATGCAATTATTTTTACCTGAGTAGGGCACCACATGTCTGCTGCAAAATATCAATCTTCTGTTAAATGCCTGAAAAAGTACATCTTGTGCATGGAGAATAAAGTGAAACATATAGATAAGTGAAGTTGCTTGCAAAGCCCGCTTTGACTCAAAATACCTGTAAGTTTTGTTTATGGGAACACTTTTGTGCTTGAGGTTATACTGGGTTGATGAACTCACAGCTTGGAAACAGTATCAACAAACTTTTCAGTTTAAAAGAGGAATCACTTAATCACATTAGAGAAGAACCTCAAGGGGAGACACCCTGATTTATTCAAACAATTCAAGGCCAATTTCAATCTGCTAACATTACAGTAGCAATGTATGCAATGGGTTGCCTCTGCTCAGCATATCATGAAATACACATTTGTGTGAGCACAGCCACTACTGGGCAAAGAGAGCTGTGTAACATCTGACATGGCTAAATGCTAAAGAATCCTCTTCTTTATAATCTAATGTGGGCATAGCTTCCACAGTAGTAGTGTACTGTTTTTACCCATCAGTCTGTTTCATCTCTTTTCAAAACCATTATAGCATTTTAAATCAATCTGGAAAAAATTGGTTCTGACCACAGATTTTAACTAATACTTGCACTCTGAGTATATATATATATTTACATACACACAAATACATTGTGTGTGTGTGTGTGTGTGTGTGTGTGTGTGTGTGTGTGTGTGTGTGAGGTTTTTTTTTCTTTTGTAGCACTGAATTAATATTGAGAGTCAGGTTTTAGCATAAAATAAAACATTTTGATTATATTGTCTCAAGAAAATCTTTGTCAGTAAAATATGAAAAGCGGGTTGACAGCAAAGACTTATATTTTGACAGATGCCCCTATGGTGTCTCATCCGACAATAATAAATTGTTGAGGTCACATGTTTCTAAGAGAGAATGATAGCTCAGATATCTCATTGTCAGGCAGAAGGGCTATATTCAGAATCCAATGACTCCTCTCACTGGCAATTGGATCCAATGACCAAGACAAGCCAAGTCAAAAATTCAGTACTACCCACTATGTTAATGTAATAAGGTGTACTTTGACCAAAAAAGTGTTTTTAGCACACATTCTAGCGACAGACTCACACCAGCTTTCACTAATTGAAAATTAGTGACTCATAAAGTCTCTATATTTCTCTTGCATATATTGCAGAACTTGAGTATTTTAGGCTATTTAAAACACAAAATGTCATTCAAAATACTGAAGATGGATAATCTGAACTAAGGGCATATAAAAACATATATATATATATATATATATATAATATATATATATATATATATATATATATATATATATATATATATATATATATATAAAACATATATAGATATAACTTTTTTTGTTCATAGAAATTAAACCTTTATTTTTAAATGAAAAATGATTATCACTATGCACTTTGGAGGTGGGTGGACTTGGAGTTGAACTGGTCATGTTTACATAATGCTATTTGGGAACGTTGCATAGAGGGAGGGCGTGCCAGCCTGGTTCAATTACCCCTGCAGGGATCCTGCGGACTCAATCAGCACATACTCAAACATACTCTGCTGCAGAGAGAGAGAAAGCGAGAAACCTCATGGTGTTAACTTGTCTTGATGCGATGCATTAACATAGCCATCTCTAAATCCTGTTTTCAGTCTGTTAAAATGGATCAGGTTATTATAAGTTATAATGCACTGGCATTGTTGATGAAATCAATGCCGTTTTTCCTTTTGAGTAGATGAACCTGAAGTTCTTATAAGACACAGAGTAACCAATATCAAAGGGGTCTTTTAATTCTGATGTTCATGGTTATAAGTGGCAGCATTACTTCTATTAGGTGTGGTTGGTAAAAAAATAAAAATCTTTTATAGAAATGATAATATACTTTAGGTCATTTGGTAAAAGGACTATAGTAATCTGTTCCTCAATTCTTATGAGTCTGTCAACTTTGCTGCTTTACAAACTGTAGCTTGTTTAGTATTTTACTCATTGTACAAGGAAGGAATTTAGCTCTTCAGCTGGACATGTATAAATAAGCAGCCCTTGGCAGCAACTTTATTTTGTTTTTATTATTTTCTTCCTGTTAAAATGTCTATTAAGATCATTTTAAATATTTACTTCCATTTAGTCTTGTTTGTCTCTGTGAAAAACTAATTTGCCACACCATGCTTTTTATCACAAGATAATAGTACTTACTGTGGTTGCTGACGTTTTCAGGCCAGGAGTTTTCAGGAGTCCTGTATTAAATTTTGAATGCTAGTTACTGGTTCAAGATTGTCAGGATATTGGAAGTCCTTGGAAAGGACTAGTTGTTGGCTCTCAAGGACTGTATTTTGAAGTGCCAAATTTGTCTAAAAAAGGCTGGACATATAAAGGAGCAATGTTTCAAAACATATCATCAAAACATTCTAAATGTCATAACTCCTCAGTAGTGAGGTTAGGATTTGTATAAAATAATTAAAACATTCAAAAACAGTTAAAATATTCTAGGCTCTTATGGAGGAAAAATTCATGAAAATCATGAACAGAGGCCTGGTATATCTAAACTTTGCATGGCAGTATTATGATAAACTGAAGTGGAACAGCAAAGAGATGTTAGATAATCAGCCCAAAGGCTCTTTCAATAATGAGTGTCTTGATTAGCTAGACTGGGGCCCTCTGAGCCTCACATCTCTTGATGGGATTCATTGTGTCTTCTGAGAAATGTATCAGGGAAAACGGAGATGTAGAAATTTTTTATTAACTGTCTTAGAGGGACAGCAACAATTTCCATGCAATAAAAAATAATGTTATACTTGTTGCTGAGTTACAATTTATAAGCACAAAAAATAAAATATTAATTGTATGCCGAATGTCTCGCCATGAGGAATCAGAGATTTCTCATAGTGGGGGTATAGGCTGACTCAGTGAAGAGCATAATTACTTCTCTTTGAATTGCTCCATCTACTGGTAGATTTGAGACTGCCGGTGTCTGGCAGCTTAAAATAAAAATGAAAGGAAGATAAATTCACATCAATAGGTTAAATTCATCATTATTTATCATGTTAAAAACACCAATTTTGTCCTTAGTCTTCCACCAAAATGTAGTAACTTTTGCATGTTTTTGGCTCTGTCATCGTGCAACAGTGAACAGGAAAGCTCACTAATAACCACTAACCAGATCTTGTGTCACTTACCTATTACTGCTGAAGTAGCACGTAGAGATCTGTAAAATGGATTTAATTGCACTTCTTTGAATGAGGAAGAAAAATGCACTGTGATTTTCGCTTCATGTTAACACTGACTTTAAGGTTGGCTTATCATATATGCAGACTCAGATAAATAGAAATATCGGACTCATATTTTATATCCTGTACAGAGTTAAGTGCTGTGCAGTGCATTTAAATGATATTTACATTTGCTAGAATAGGTTGCTCCAACACTAATTGTAGAGGAGTTACCTCCTGCAGACATAAAATATAGCTCAGTAAAGGCCATAAATAATTAAATGTTGCTTTTGCAGTCATTTCAAGGCAGTTTAGGCAGTGATGAGTTATTGAGTTGAGCTTATGTGCATGAGCATGTTTAGTAAGCCTTCTTAAACCTTGAGGCAGGCCAGACCCCAATGCAGGGTGTTTCAGAAGATTTATATAACACTTATCTCAAGCCTTTTGAAGCCTAGACTCACACAGTCTCAGATATCCAAGCCACACCATTCCGCTTTCACTCAATATTGTCTTGTTAGCAAAAACTGTTAGCTTTTAAATTTTTTCTCTCAGGCCCATAGTTTGGGGTTCGAAAAGTTAGCTGCAGTTTGTGAGAAGAGACCGTTTGAAGAAAAATACTTTTTTTATATAGGTAAAATGTGCTTGCAATTGTGGTTTACGTAATCTGTTCCACCTTAAACTAAGCGTGGGTGTTATGGATGAAGAAAAGGTTGCATAAAACGTCACATATTCTTTATGCATGATTCATCTACTCAGAGAAAATCTGTTTCATGAGGAATAAAAGTAAGCCTTTCCATTTTTGCTCTTTGCCGTTGAAGTGTGCAAAAGTATCAGTGAAGTGTAACTTATGCTCTTAGTCACATTATTGCCCTTTATAATAGTCAATACGTTGTGAGACTGTGGTATCAATGAAAACAGGCAGCTTTGAATAAGAAGAAAACTTTTGATTTCTATCTCTTTCTATTCTCTAAACACACTCACATACACACACACACACACACACACACATTCATAGATAGATAGATAGATAGACAGATAGACCGATAGACATATTGAAAGAGAAAATGGAATGACTTTCTTTAACAGAGAGAGTGCGAGGTTAAGTCTTTACATAATTGGAAGATACCAGTTCTTGGGTCAAAATGTCATAAAGAACAGACAAATAGGAATTTGCTGCATTAGCGTGCCTTAGCTGCTTGTCCGGTACATCCCATGAATGCTTAATCAGACTGAGATCCAGTTAACACCTTGAAAACTTTGCTATTTTCTTTAACTCATTGGTGGGTTTAAACAGTTTTTGCCATTTTATAGTACATGTTATCCTGCTGAAAATTAGTACAACATGATGCTTGCATGCATATTTGTGTATAACCTACAAATGAACAACAGAAGTGTTTAAAACAAAAATGAAAGGTTTTGAACAATTAAGGGCATTATTGAAATGTAAGAAATTCTTTGGGCTCCTGAAATGGCACACCTGTGTAAGTGTTGGCTCTTACACAGTTGAACTCATTTATTTGTGAAGACATAGCCATCAGTGACTGGGACTCTGAGATAGCACAACTTTCTTTGTGTTCTCTGGGTGGGTAAGATGACCATAAATGTGGTTTTGATTAAAAAGGCCTGTTTTTTCAGCCTCATTCCTTTACCTAAACTGTGTGTTTGATGTGAGGCTTCTGCACATACAAGCAGTCTTGCAGTGAAATTAATGTTCTAATGAAATCTGTTATTTCCAAAATCCATCATTTTTCATAAAATTTCATTTTCACCTTGATTGGATGTTTGTTGTTGAAAAAACGTACAATAGTGATGTCTCCGTGGTGGGAGAAGAGGCTGACACAATGTGAAAGTACTGCATACTGTGTATTGTATCTCTTTCAAGTGCTCCCTCTTCTGGTAGATCTGAAATCGACCGTGTCTGGCCTATCCAGGTTTTAGCCAGGATAAATAAGTTCATTAATATAAAATAACAGTGGATTGTTTAATTAGTTCACCTGGAATCAAAATTTATTCACCTTTTTAGTTGCCCAACATATAAAATATATCACATCATCTCTCCTTGATTCAAGCAACCACAGATAGTTATTTTCTTTATTGCTGCATCATTTTTGCATTCCAATTCCAATAACCACAGTCACCAACTTTATTTTGTTCCATACTCATGGAAGAGGCCTGTATATTTAAACATTCAGAAATTTGCTACATTTATAAACTTGCATGCAGTATATTTTTATATATATATATATATATATTTTATATATATATACACACACACACACACACACACATATATATATATATACACACACACACACACACACACATATATATATATATATATACACACACACACATAGTGCCACAGGATATTCACTGTTAACAACCATAACATGATTTTAAGCATGGTGCTGAAATCTCTGTGGCTGTGACATTGTTAAATGACCTCTATCACTAGGTAATAGGGAGGCAGCGTGGAGTGCAGCTGGAGAGAGACAGGCTGAGTCTGTGGATTGGGAACACTGGCAGCTTGTGGCTCTCATTGAACAGGGTTATGATGGCCCACTTACAGTCAAACCTATCTCTGGTGGGGTTTTGGCTGATCCTGCAGAAACCCCCCCACCTAAGTTTAATATCCCAGCTGTGCAGGGTTTACCGGATTTTGTTATATGTCATTACAGGTCTACCAACAGGACAGTTCATGCCATATTTGCTGATCATCTCTTTATGCATTCTATTTTTTAATATTCAAGAAGTCAACCAGCTAACCTATGTGCCATCATCAATATTCTAGGCCTGGATGCTAGGATTTACTCAGAAAACAAAGGAATAGATCATAAATTAAGACACCTTGCCAAACACATCTTGATAGGTTAAGGATTAATTACACAAAATGTTTCATGTGTTCATAAATTTTATAATAATATCACTCAAACTTGCAAATTTCACACATGAAATCTGTTTTTACCTCTCAGTTCTGATTATTCACAGGGCTTCATTTGCTGAACTGTGGTTGAACAAATCTGCAGATAAATGTGCTGTAATATCTTTCTTCCAGAATATCATGGAAAGGTGTAAAATATTTTCTAGAAACAGGGCATTCTTTTTCTTCTTCACCAATTTCAGGGAGTTTGCTTTGTCCCAACTTTTCCTGACTTTATTCAGTCTAAATCAGAAGCTAATGAGGCAGCATTTGTCTAAGCAGTATGGAAATTGTGGTCCTAAATGGACATTCAGTCCATCTCAGATTTTTGATTTTTCACTGTGCTGATCAGATTTTCATGCTTAGCTCCACAGCAAGGATATGTAGCTCAGTCAGGTTGTGCTTCCACATGATGGCGGGTCCCCTGATGCGCTCCATATTTCTACCTCTGTGCATGCTCTCATCTGAAAGAATGTGAAACAGAACTTATTGGTGTGGCGATGGAGAAATTTTGCTGTTGTGCAGGCTTGACCTATTTTTCTCTCTTTTTCTCCTTGTACCCCTGTGTTTTACATAACAAAACGTTTCATAACCTGCCAGATTTGCACAGAAGACCAAGCAGAGAGGGGGTGTCACTGCAGCAGGTCCGTACTCCATGACTTGCTCTTTTAGTTGTTTTGTGTTTTTGTTTTGTTTTTTTTTTTCCCTGCTCTCTCCTCTCTCCATGCATAGAGGAAGGCCAGATGGAGCAGAAGGACCAGCCCCATGAGAGAGTCACTTTGCATTTGTGCAGGGCACATCACAGAGCTGTCTGACGCACTGCTTCTCCACCAAAAGCAGTTTGAGGGAGGGAATGGGGAGGCAGGGATGACTTATATGGTTTTATATGGTGTGGATATCTCACCTTTTCTGAGATCTCTTGACAGGGTATGACCTCTAAGGGCTAAATCCTCACAGGATGAGGTTTGATTTTAGCTGTGCCTGCGTTTTGTGAAGTTTCTTTTTTCTTATTTGAAACTGGGTGTCTAATAGGGCTGAATATTTATTCCTTTTTATATTGAAATCAAAGTGAAAGAGTGCAATATTCAAAACACAGTTTTTATTGTATGCTATTATTATATATTGTAACCAACTGATGCAAGCCTGATGCAAGTGAATCAGCAGTTTGTCACATTGTATTAAGTATTCCAGCCTCTCATCTGGAAAAAAATACCTTTTGCCCAAAAAATGGTCTGTTTGAAAATGTTCTCACATAATTGTACTTTAGTTGCAACAAAAATACAGTTAGGATATTCACTGACAACATGGTCAGTGAAGCAAAAATAAAAAAAAAGACAAAAAATCCCACAGACCAATCAGCTTGCCAGTGCTGACTCTTCCATCACTGAAAGTGCATACAGTGGTCATGGAAACATCAGAATTGGAAGATGGACAGGGCCACACTGCAAAATCATACTGTAAATGATCAGTGTAAATATATCACTCTCTACCAGGGATGGTTGATGCTTGTTATAACAGTCTCTATATATGAAAAGGAATTAAAACAATAAAAGATAAAATAATTAATTGGCATTTATTATGATCATTATTGACAATTGATTGACATCAATTGATCAATTGATATTCCATAGTCCTTCTTTCAGTGCACAAACAATGTTGTGATTTATTAGAATGCTTATGTTTTATTTAAGTCATGTCAAATAGGTTTTATTGTTATTTCAGCCAAATATATAGTACACAGTGAAATGAAACAGTGTTCCTTCAGGAACATGGTGTTGCACATAAGACAAAATAGAATGTGACACGAAACACGACACGGGCAGCATGGGCAGACAATACAATAGTACAACAGATCACATAGTGCAGAAAACGACTGAACACAAAACAAGTCCAAACATCTGACACAGAGACGATATTTTCTTTTGCAACATCAGTATAGCAAAATCCAGTATCGCGATTGCTTCTAACAATTGCATATGCAGCCCTGTTGTAAGAGTTGCACCAATGAAATAATATAAATAATGATGATTTAGTTAATGAATTCTCTTTTTTAAATTGAATGTTTTTAGAATTATTGCTGAAACTGGCAGAGTATATTATGAAGCACTAAATTATGTGAGCATAGTTTGAACTGCTGTTTGTTTATTACACTGGGCAGAAAATTGCAGTAGATGTCTCAAATCTGGCATGATTTGTTTTGATAGCTTTGCTGCTTATCCGTATCCTAATAAAGCATCTTTTCTGAAAAACTAAGAAAGAGTTTTTGTTTGAGATTTTTATGTATTCACCAACTGTTGTTCAGTACTGTACTAATCTGTAAGTGAAATGCCTGAGACAGGCAGCAATATTTTTAGTAAATCAACTGATCTATGGTCTTTTATATTCTGGTTTCCTTTATGACAAATATATTTGACCAGGCTTGGGCTATTTGATTTAGAAGCTGCCACAACGTAGGAGCTCTTGTCTTTTAAAGGAGAAAGAAAGTGGAAGGTTATTATGGCAGGCAGTGTTTTTGCACAGAAATGGGGAAAATCTTTCAATTCCACAAGTGCCTCTGCAGCAGTTTGACCTCCATATATGCTAGATAACAAGAAACTGTCCAATAACGAACAGCTGTCACGGTTGGGCTTCATGGTTGGTGCAGTAGAGGGCGCTCTGTTCTGACTGAGCACACCTGAGCTCATGAAGGCACAGGTGTGCTTCATTGGGGCTGACTATTTAAGCTCCAATGAGTCAGAACAGCATGGTTCATTCACAAGGCAAAGCCTTACAGTTCATTTTTAGATCCTATTTTGGTCATGACTGCAGTTCCTTGAGAACTGCAGTCCTTGCTTCTGGTTTTGTTTACTATGGATAATAAAGTTATGTTCTGGACTACTGGCTCTGCGTTGACGTCCTACCTGCACCCCGCCACCATTACAACAGCCTTCCAGCATCATCAGTTTTAATATCAACGCTGTAACGCTCCTGTGCCAGCAGAGGGCGCCCTGCTCTGATGGTGCACACCTGAGCATTGGGTGCCAGGTGTGCTTCATCGGGGGCTGGGGTTATAAGCCCCAGTGAATCGAAGCAGGGCGCGGGTCATACTGTGTGCTCACTGTGTCATTGCAGATCATTCCGAAGTTCTCGGCGCTCAACCCCGCCACGTGACAAACGCAAAAACTACATTGTGGCTAATTGGGCACAATGTAGACCTTTTTCATTTAGGGGTGTACTCACTTTTGTTGCCAGTGGTTTAGGCATTAATGGCTGTGTGTTGAGTTATTTTGAGGGGACAGCAAATTTACACTGTTATACAAGCTGCACACTGACTACTTTACATTGTTTCAAAGTGTCATATCTTCAGCATTGTCCCATGAAAAGATATAATAAAATATTTACAAAAATGTTAGGGGTTTACTCACTTTTGTGAGATACTGTAGATTCACCATTTATAAGATGCATAAAAATATATAAAAATAACTATATTCTGCCGTAAAATAATTTAACATGATGTTGAAAAACAAGGAAATGTACTTGAAAGGCTTATATACTTAAAATAACTTATAATAACCCTGTCACATGAATGTTTCTTCTTATAGTGATAATAGTCATAATAATTAGGGACTGTACAGATTGTACAGATCAAACATCATGTTATGAAATACAGCTTGACACTACAGCAAATTCATGTTTACAACAAGCATAAAGTAACATGCCTGAAATGTTTCTTTTCTGGCTTTGGGATGGGAGCTAGAGAAGGCTTATAGGGAACACCTTATCTATTAAAATAAATCTGAATTATCTTCCGATACTGCTATTAGACATTTTACATTGAATTAGAAGCAGCAATCAGAATTCAATGCATCTGAATTACCATCTTCATTTTTACACTCCAACTGATCATTTCCCAGGAGGTGGCCATGTTGTTCATGCTACTGCAGTTCATGTCCGCATTGCAGCCCACTCCTGCAACGCAGCGAGGCCGTCCGCTGCACTGAGAGATGGCATAATGATGGCGCACACACATATGCACACACACACAGCACATTGTGCACCCCTCTGAAATGAAATTGCCCCTTGACCTCACTGGATTATGCAGCAAAGAATGCATATGTTTCTTTGCACCATTATTTGAAATAACATTTATAACTATCATTACTAGTCATTTGAAATTAAAGTACTTTTTTTTTTTTACACAGCCAAATCACACTCATATCTTTGGAACTCACCACATCGTTTCCTCTCTTTTATAGTTTTTCCCCTATGGAGATGCATCAAAGTTTGCCCAGCATGCCTTCCGGACCTTTGACAAAAACAGTGATGGCACCATCGACTTCAGGGAGTTCATCTGTGCCCTGTCCATCACATCGCGAGGCAGCTTCGAACAGAAACTGAACTGGGCCTTCAACATGTATGACCTGGATGGAGACGGCAAGATAACACGGGTGGAGATGCTGGAGATCATTGAAGTATGTAAAGAAACTGCTGCAAAGTCCTTACCAATGCAGAGATGAGTGCTGCCTGTGCCAGTGTGCCATTTGGACATGAGGCGTCTTCGAGGTGTCTCTTTGATTGCAAAGAGGAATGATTAGCAAGTGCGTCGTTCAATAGAAAAGAGAATAGGAATTAAATTATTTATGTAATTTTATTTTTATAATATTTATATTTAGAAATATAATATTTCTATTTATAACAACAATATTCTTTTTATTTTAAAGTAGTACCAGTGAACTGCTGAGGTAAAATTGTAAATAATAGGCAACAATTTGGCTGAACTGAAAGAGACTTTTAAGAGTTAAACTTAAAGAGACATTTAGCTTTACACATCAAAATATCACACTCAAAATCTTCACGAGGAAAACATTACGATTAAAGACTATTTTTCTGACATTTAAGAATCAATGTGGTTTAAGCTGTAATGAGCTAAAGCATATATCCCTTTACACAAAAGCAGTGTGTTCCAAAAATGGTTCTTAAGATCTTTCAGGGAACAGAGTTCACTGTGGCTGTCGCTGCCTCCTTTCACCCTAGCCTGCTTCTGCTGTGGCTGAAACATTGTTTAGATATATTATTAAAAAGGTAAGGTTTAAGTTTAAGAGCTAATTTGAAGGTTTTTTGTTTTTTTTAAATACTTGCAATTCCTTCATTTAATACAGTTAAATTTGTTCAATGATGCTTGTTAATTTTTCTGTCCCCTGTAGTGATCTCTGCATATTAGCAGACTACAGCTGAAATCACTGCAATAAGAGTAGCAGACTCAGGTGTTTCATTTTTTCAAGTAACGTTTGAGGCCATGTGCAAATTGTTTTAAATATAAATTTAAGTAAGAGCAGTTAGTTTTTAGTGAAAATAATTGGTAGATGACCAGGTTAATGCTATACTCGAGCAGTGAATTTTGGCTTTATGTACTAATTATTTGCTTTTGAGTATCATTTGTGCTTTTGGGTGGAAAAGTAGCATGACTTGGTAGCTTTAAGACTTCACACAGGAGGGTGACTAAGTAGCTGGCTTATTTAAAACAAACAAACAAAAAAAAACCTTTGTTTGACCATGCGGTATCTGTCTTTATGAAGCAAGTTGGTAGAGTATAAGCTTCTAGTACTTGTCAGCATTAGCCTCAATTTCCCCAAATCAAAACTAAGAAAACTTAACAGTCAGTTTAAGAAAGCAATATGTTGTGCACATGTTCATGAGCTTTTAATTGACCTTAATCATTGCTAAACTTTAATCAAATCCTGCCCTTATCTCTTTTCCTTGACAGGCGATTTACAAGATGGTGGGGACTGTGATCATGATGAAGATGAACGAGGATGGCCTGACACCTGAGCAGCGAGTCGACAAAATCTTCAGCAAGATGGATAAAAACAACGACGACCAGATCACGTTGGAGGAGTTCAAAGAGGCTGCAAAGAGTGACCCGTCCATTGTATTACTGTTGCAGTGTGACCTGCAAAAATGAGGGCGGCGTCTGATGGAACGCCACAAGACTGCACAGAAGATTAATGTTCCATTCAGTTTGCAGCTATTTCCACTGAAAAAATAATTGCTTGGACTACCTTTCAATGGATCCGCTTCCTGTGTTTGAAACACTTGTGTGCATGAGAATGTTCTTTGCTAACAAATTTTACACATGCACGCACACAAGCAGACACATCCTCATACACAACACTCTCACACGCATACAGACACTACAAAGCGCATACACATGAAGAACATAGCACACACACACACACACACGCACACACACACACACACACACACATATATATATATAAATGTGTGTGTGTGTGTATGTATGTATTTCAAAATAAACTGCCAAAATGTGAAGTGTGCAAACAGAACTACTTTCCATACAGTCTCATTCCACAAAGCTTGCGCATCGTTGATGTGCTCTATTGAATTAAGCAACTATTTATTGTTCATATTTACTGATGCTAGCTATGTGTATCATAATACTGTGTAACGTCAGCCAAATCAGTTCCTATGCTAATGGAAACTGTTTCAGATTAACCATTCATAAGTTGTTTGAGTGGACAGAAAATGTATTCTTTTCCATCTTATTTTCACATTCAGATGTGCTTGTACTGTTGGTGAATATGAAATAAAGTAGTTTATTTGCATGCCATTAGGTTTGCCTTAAGAAAAAACTCATACTAAAGAAATATTAACAATGACGCCTTATTGAAAAAAAGTGAACATATTGGTCTGTAGAACTGAAATCATAAGAAGACCTATTTCACTGGGATATGCAAATCCTGTGGTGATGCAAGGGATGTGCTTTACTGTGATCCATTCATCAATTTTTTGAATTTGGTTTTTGGCACACACGAGAAAAGGGATTTTCATGTGGATTCTAGCTGTCTGTCTGCTATTGTGTGCACAGTGGAAAGCGGGAGAACTGAATGTGGCTGATAAACACAATGAGGCAAAAAATCTGGAAAATCCAGTTGAGACAATTGTGAATTGTATCTGCTTTATTTCCAAAATGTCACAGCTTTTTTCGTGGTGCCATTTTATTGAAAATAATTTCTCCATGCTGTTCCCTTAAGATACAGGGCTAAATATCACAATTACTGAAAAAAAGCATCACTCTGGTACAATACTTTCCCAAAGCTGGTATGTAAAATCTATCTGAATTTGTTATTTAAGTCTTTTTTTCCCCTATCTTCCCTGTAATGGTTAACACTGAGTAGAACAAGCTAAAGAGAGAATCAGCCCTGACGATGGAAATCTTAACACATTATCAGAGACATTTTAATGCGTCTGCTTATTCAAGCTTCACCTAAACCAGCGTCATCATTAGCAAAGTGTCACAAATACCCAATTCTCTGCATCAGCTGCATATTTCTGTTAATTCACTGACTGGTCAGGTTGTCAAGAACACGCTGGATTCCATGTCATGAATAAAACGCTTTACACACAAACGATTTCACATGCCTACCCTGCCACCAGATTTCATGCAAGTGGTTCAATTCTGAATTATTTTGTACATGTAGCATGTATTGTGCCCCTGCTGCCATGGCTGCACTACTCCTTGTGTTGTGGTTTAAAGTAATAAAATAATATATGGGCTTTTTTTTTCAATGTGTGAGTTCCATTGATGAAAAGTGAGTGAGGTTTATGAGGCTGATATTGTTGACTACAGACATCTGTTACTAAGTGGATCCAGACTTGTGCAGTGTGACTGTTCCAGATGGGACTGGTGTGCTTTCAGCAAATCTTTAATATTTTGCCAAATTTGTTTTCTCCAACAGCAAATCAGAATACACTACGAAATTCTTCATTTTTAAAGTTACTTTATGGCCATTTATGCTGATCTGAGATCAGTCCTACCCTTGTGTTCTAGCCCCAAATGCTGCATTAAAGGGGAAATCTCAACCAGCAAAGTCAAGAACAAAGTCAGAACTGTTCATGGTGCTGGGGATTAGAACCAGATGATCTGAAGTGCTTCTAAAAGCTACCTGGCAGACAGGTATTATATGAAATGTTTGTGAACACACTCACTGATGCTTCAGATCTTGCTTCAAGTAGACCTTTAGGTAATATTAGGCACCCTCAGAACAATAGTAGATAAAAAGTGCAAAAAAATAAACAATAGTTCCGAGGCTGCCTAATCTTAAATGAAGGCCTACGTTTAAGCCATTCATTCCATTCACCTGGTTTAAATATCCCAAAAAAATATTACTATGCATTTTTCAGATCTACCGCAAAAGGACTTTTCATATCAAACCATCCTGACTGGCTTTACTTATATCTCAACCTGGGAGTTATTCTAAAGAGCTCAGGATTAAAGTTAGGAAAAAATAAACCGACGTCTATGTATATGCGCATGCGCGCGCGCGCGCCTGCTCGTGTGTAGGTCTACGCATGCGTTACCGGAAGTGCGTCATCATCGAGCACCCCAAGCTTCCCCAAACTGCGTAGACCTTTCTTTCTGGGTTTATATTTTTTGCTTTTTATTGTCGAGTTTATATTTTTCAGCTGGTAGCGGGTGACCGAGTGAAGCTCTTCAGTCATGGCGATGCAAGCTGCTAAACGGGCGAATGTGAGTGCTGATGTGTTTGATGTGTTCTGGTTACCGGAGTCCCAATCTGGCTCTTAGCACAGAGAGGCTAAAGCTACAGCAGCGTTTTCACACAAAACCCACTGCTCATCAGAGTCGCCTCACTTCATTAAAGCGTTCCTCCTGATTCCGGCTGAGCTTAAAAACAAAAACAAAAACAACAGGGTCAGATGAGTTATCGTTCGGTTTAACCGCGCATCACACGATACTTTTAAAAGTGGTATTAGTTGAATGATCGCGAATGGCCCCCTCCTTTAAATGTATGTGAGGTATATATGGTGGGAAAGACTCAGACTTACAGATCAGTGATCTAAAAACACGACAAAAAGCTCGGGTTTAGCACAGCGTCATGTGTTTAACATGTTTTAGTGTCTGGACGGTAGGTGGGCGTGAAATGTATCCGTCGTCTTGTGTTGTAATTGATATTAAGATTAAGATCACTCTACTCTACATGTCCCAATGTGCTTGGCTTACATATATATTTGTGTGATCCACTCACTCTAAAGTGCCCTAAATCATCTTTGTTCAATAACATTTTCCAAACTCTGGTGCACATTGAGTTTAAAAGGGATTTTATGCACCCTTCCTGAAGCAGGTTGAAGTTAAACATTGTTTAGGACATCGAAGTGAGACAAGACTAATCAGAGATTTTTGTTTTACACAGTGCTTTCAAATGAAAACATGGTTTTAAAAATGAGCTTCACCTTTATACGTAGATTAGGGAGTGAATTATACTTTTAAAAACATTAACACTATTTACACACTACATTGTACATTTTTATTTCAACAAAAGTTAAAAGTATTATTATTTTTGTTGTTTGTAACCAGTTGATGTGAGAGTAATATCATAATGTCAGTGAATAAAATTATTTCTATTTTCTTCTGAAAATTCAGATTGCATGTTGAATTTATCGTAAGATGTGAAGATCAGGCCTCCATATTGCAGGACAGTCAAGAAGGACTCAGCATAATATAACACCTCATATTGTGTGTGTTTTTTTTTCCCCCAGATTCGCTTGCCTCCTGAGGTGAACAGAATATTGTACATACGTAACCTTCCGTACAAGATCACAGCAGAAGAAATGTATGACATATTTGGGAAATATGGACCCATCCGACAAATTAGAGTGTAAGTTCCACTTCCTGCTTGAAATTTTTAAGCTTGTCAAAATGTATGGCAGTTCAGAATACATTCTGATTGAATCTTCTAGTCTTAAGATTCATCAGGACTTTATTCATGTCACTCACTTGAGCCTAATCTTCTGTTTGGTCAGAACCTTAGGATCTTTCTTCCAGTCAGAAAAACAATGACCCACATGGGAAAGGTTTTAGTGTTTTGTATTCTGACAGATCGGCCTTTACGCAATGAATCTACATTTTGATAAGTGACCCTTGAACATCTGATTAAACACTTAGATACTGAAGATGTTTTGTCAAGTATGTTTATAATTTTAAGTGGTTTCTTCATCATTATTTAATTGTCTGTGCTTGCAGTGGGAACACCCCAGAGACCAGAGGAACTGCCTATGTTGTCTATGAGGACATCTTTGATGCTAAGAATGCCTGTGACCACCTCTCTGGATTCAACGTTTGCAACAGATACTTGGTTGTTTTATACTATAATGCAAACAGAGTAAGTCTGAGTTTACATTTAGTTCTCACTGCAGGTAAAGGGGCCCTGAATCTATACTTTTTCATTAAAACTAACTTTCACACATGTTTCTAATTCTGTGCCTTAAGCATGTCTGATTGAATTCCAATTTGGGCACTTCATTTCCCAGCCATCTGACCTCTTTCTGCGCTGTTAAATCCGAATGCCTAGGACTTTGTTGATGTCAAATGACAATCACATCTAACCTGATATTGCAAAACCAGATATTGCTAACCTCTTATGACGACGACATGAAAAAGGCTGTCTGTGTTTGTGTCGCACCCCTCCACCCTTTTTTTAGGACGGTAAACAAATATGATGTTGTCTATGAAGAGATATCAAACAATTCTCAGTCAGCTTCACTTCTGAGGTTTTTAAAAACTAGAGAAGGGTTCAAAAAAGCCTCGCGCAGATCAGGTGTCTTTATCCACTTTGGGCATAACCTTTTTTAGGATTTGGTTCTTTTTTTTGCTATTCTTCAAAAGAAGTTAAAAAAAAAACTGAGCTTCCCATTGTGTTTGATGATCATTCACCATAAGAAGCACAACATTTTTCATTTTTTATACACGCCAGTCTCTGCTGTTTTTTAATCCAGCTTAGCACAATTTGTTGTGATGTCATGCTGAGCTAATTTCACACTACTTGCTTTTTAGCTCTGATTTTCCACTTTCCTCTAATTTTTGGGAATGAGTGAGGGGGAAAAAATCAGGTAATCCGGTGTTCGCTCGGCTCTTGGAGATCAGCTCTCGATCACTATTTCCGAATTGTCCAAAAACAATATTAAAGGGACTAGCTGGTGCCTCCCAGACACTCAAGATATCAAGCCTGTTAAATATCTGGACCTGTCTGCATGTACAAATCCTGTAGTGTTGTAGCCCAACTTCTAGCCCAATGAGCACAGAGGGAAATCCAGGGGAGGGGTTAATGTTCTCTATTGTTAATAACATATTCCTTGTATTGAGTTTGTTGGCTGTAAATCAGATAAGCAGATAAACCCAGCAGACATTCCAAATAGTGAAAGATCTTTTAATGTGTAGCATGTAAACCACAACCACTTCAAGATTCCTGATTACAAGACCACAAGTTGTATAGTCTGAGGAGTACAATAATCTGATGTGCACCTTTAAAGGCTTTGTTCAGCATCAGTAGTCTAGAAAGAATGGCCCAGTTTGTGAACGAGTGAATGAGCATGCATATCAGTTTGAACCTTTTTTCAGATTAAGGTCATGTATTCGGTCACATTAAAAAGATCAAGAGGCTGATCTTTACCAAATTAGGAGGGTAGATCAGATATATGTGATTTTGAACTGTGGAGTGAAAAGTAGTCTTTGACTATAGATGTTTACTATTCCATGTAATTCCATTCTTGAGAGAAAAACATCAATCATTTTTTCCCTCTCCTTTTTTCCTTTAGGCTTTCCAGAAAATGGACACAAAGAAGAAAGAGGAGCAGCTAAAACTACTCAAAGAGAAATATGGCATAAATACAGACCCCCCAAAATAGTCCCCCCCCCATGTTTTTTTTTTATGTTCATTGTTAGCCACAATGGCTTCCATCATTTTAAGGAAATCTTTATGTATTGAATTTTGTGCTTGTTGATTTATTTTTTCCAATATGCCTTCAGTCCATATCCACTGTAAATGTTGGACGAGAATGTCTGGGTGATCATTTGTAACCACAGATTTGTTATTAAAATATTCAAAATTGGGAATTAATTGTCTCTGTCTTGACCAGCTTTTCTAATATGACAATCTATAAATATAATGCAGTGTTTAAGCATTTTAAGATGTTGAGTTACATTGGACACAACACTGAGCGCCTCTCAGTGCAGGGGTGTTAAGGATTGGGGCAGCGGTGGCCTAGTGGTTTGGGGCTAAGCCACAGGATCAGAATCCCAGACCAGTAGGTTGCCCTGAGGTACCCTTTAGCAAGGTACTGTCCCCATCACTGCTTGCTGGGTGCTTTCAATAGCTGTACCTGACTGCAAGTGTGTGTATGGGTTAAATGCAGAGGCTGCATTTCGTTGTGGTTCACTGTATTGTGCTGTGTTTCACAATAAGCTTTCACTTCACGTAAATTATGTTGCTACACCCACACTGCTCAGGGAGAACTCACCACTGTCCATATTAGACTCTTGGGTAAAAATCTGCTGCTCAAAAAACTATTTTTTTGCAGCATTTACTACTTCTGACCCAAAATTTGTCAAACTGCACTCGTGAAGCGATGAACAGCAGTGTTTTGGTTGTTTTGGTAGTTCTGACATGGCGGGCGGGTTTAGCTCCTCACAGTTGAAAGGAGGAGGAGCTTCATGTGCGAGCCGCCAAAACCGTTTTTTTTTATGCCAACTCCACACCAAGGCTCCTAACTCGACTTTGAGAATCTGCCGCTTTTAAGTTACTGCTGTCCTTAGAAATTATTAGTATTTAGCGTCGCGTTTGTGAACTGAATTCAGTGGAGAAGGCGGACGGCTGCAGTTAGCATCTCCACACTTAGGTAAGTTTTCATAAGACTAACAGTACCGAATGGTTTTAGGTATATTTTTACTGATTAAAATTTTTAAATCAGTTAAATTGAAATTTTTTTCATTAAAATTCTTTGCCTAAACTCGTTTGAGCTGGAAAACGCCTGCCGAGCTGCACGTATTACCGTTAGCATCTGCAAGCTAATTAACGCTAGCTGCCTAACTATCAACGGTTTTCATAAAACGGTATTAAGATTAAAACTTAAATGCAAATCGGCGATATTTGCCGTTGAATGAGTTAATGTGGTCGGGGACATCGTTCTGCATGTGTAAACGGGTTGTTAACTGAAACGGTTTGTTTGGACTGCTTGGCCTGGTAACCGCTCCTCCACGTGCAGCGGTGTGAACACGGCGGTGACCAAACCGTCTCGGAACTTGTGCGGAAGTTTCACAGCGTTTCACCACGTCGATCTAATCTTTCATGCCTGCTTAAACTGTGCAGACTATATTCTGTTTCCCTGGATCCCCACAAACATCTCAGTCAAATGTGTGGAAGAGAAATCTGACGGAAGTTTCTGTCCCGCGTGTAGAAACGGTTCTTTCTGTCTGTGCAGGTCTCTGTGTTGAGTGAGGTTAACCCAAAGCTTCTGTTCCCCTGATGATCTTGCTCAGTAAACCCTCATCTGGTTAAAGTTGAATGTAAATTACCAAAAAAAGTCCATTTTGATCTACTCTTTTTTTGGAATGTAAGGGGTAAGCCTGGCCAGAAAAAATGATCTGTAGAACCCTTAAGACCACAGCTGACTACTCCAACACACTGGGTTTTTATTGGTAAAATACTATGGCAAAAAAAAAAACCCTATACATATAAACCAAGCCCTCTTCTTTTCTTCTTCCCTGTAACATACCCTGTAACGCTCTTCTTTATCTACTCCAATCTCCCTTTACTCTCCTCTTCACCACACTTCTGCACTCTCCTTAATGTAGTATTGTTGAACCCAGGTATCCTTGCATTCTAAAATTACAATTTAATCTGCAAAGAAATATAGCTCACAGGGAGTCCTCTCTAACCTTGGCTGTCTATCTGTCCATAACCACTGGAAACATGGAAGGACTCAGAACTGATTCTTGATGTAATCCCACCTTTAAGTGCATTCCTCACTCCTACTGCAGACCTCATCACTATCACATTGTCCTCATACAGATCATGTGCCACTTTTATATACTTCTCTGCCACTCTTGACTGTGACAAAATCACAACTCCTCCTTAGGCAATCTGACTCCCACTCCTTCTGACCTTTCATACTTCACCATTAACACCCTCAGATGTAACATTGCATCTGTATTGATCTTACTTGGCGTGAAACAATATTGCAGCTCACTGATCACCTAGCTTCCACTACTCTTTCCTATAACATTTCAGTTCAGTTTTATCCCTCTGTATTTTGCACAGCTGGGAACATCATCCTTCTTCTTGGAAATCAGTGTCAGTACACTTCTCCACTCCACAGGCTTCCTTTGTATACTTTATTGATCTTCCTCATTCCAACAGCAAGTATCTTTCTTCTGCCCATATCACACCAAGCACCTTTCTAGCATTCTCCCTTATTACCACAGTAGATGCTCAGCATAGAGGTAAAAACCTGATTATGTCCGCATGATCCTTGGCACTGCCCTCCTTCTCATCCTCTTTTTGGTCTCCAAAGTCATCCTACTGATTACCATCCTATGCTGCTTAGCTACGCTCTCCCCTGCTTTGTAGTCTCCACTAATCTTCAGTCTGATCTTATTGCCATTTCCATCCTTTTAGCAAAATGCCTTGACCTTCTGCATTGCTCATTTTGACACCTTACTTACCCATCACCTCATCATCTCTGTTGCTTTCACCAGCCTCTTTAATTGCAACTTTCTCTCCATTGGCTGTTCTTTCCATCACTTTCATCTCACTCCAGAATTCTTTCTCATCCACCTCACACCCAACTTGCAGTGTATATGCATTTAAAAATTCATCACACCTTGGACTTCCAGCTTCATACTCATCACCCTATCTGACACCCCTTTTTTCATTTTAAGCACTTTCGACATACAGGAGAACCCCACCCTAATGGATTTATTTATTTTTTTATTCCCCTACAGTTGGTAGGACAAAAAAAATGTGAATACTCATTTGTTTTCAAATTCCCATTTCCCATTTCTTTTTAAGTTAAGCATGTGTTTCAAAGAAATTCAACAACACCATTTTATTGCAAATTTATATTGTTTTATCAAACTCATTATTTACAAATAATTGTAAACATTGTTAACTAATAATTTAATTGCATTTCATTTTCATTCCCTGACAATTATTGGTTGTCAGGGAATCAAGAAAATCAGAAAAGAGTGAAAGATTTATTCTACTATTTAGAACCAGCTGTTTCAGCATGGTGACTTGCCCAAATTTGTGTAGTGAGGTTACATTCTTTATTTCAAATCAGTCAATGCTGTTTTAATTTTTTTAAATAGTCTATTAATTTTTGGGGAAAAATGTAGTTAGATTGCTGTGTACATCGAATATCATTGCAGAAGATCATATTGCATAAGATCATTCTGAAACCTATGATGTAAGCTACAAACCACTGATGGGTGGTTGGACTGAGTTTAACTTTTTTTTTCTTTTTTTTTTTTTTTGCTACTAAATACAAATGATGCCATTAAAATATGCAGTGAGTTATTTAGTAATTCAGTATTTTATTTAATACGGTATATTACAAACAGGATTGGAATTTCAAGTCTCTCTCTCTCTCTCTCTCTCTCCACCTCAACCACCTCCCCCCACCCTTCCTTTTCAGACCCAAGATGTACCATTTTGAACCGTAGGTTGTTAAACCGTTTATTGGAACTAATTTTTGCGCTGAATATGTGAAGCTGCAGCATTCTAAGGTACTGGTAACTGATTTTGCACTTTTAATGTTTAAACAGTTCATTAGGTAGTTGTGGAGTATAAAATTGACATCATAACTTTAAACATTGTATAGAAATGCAATCTTTGCATATATAACCTGTATCAGTGTGCTTTTAATGCATTGGAGAAAAATGCCTGTTCTGTTAATTTTGTCCGTCAGCATGATCATATCATATTATTCAGGGCTCCAGATGCAACTAGATTTAGTTTTTAGTTTAATGGATGCCAATAGTGATTGACTCATTTATCCAATCAAATAAAAACGAAAAAGGCAAGAAGAGTGGCCGCTTTTGTGTGCTGTAAACCCACATCTGCCTTTCCTGTTACACTGTTACGTGATTAAAGAGTGGCTCAATCTGGAGCAGTGTTGCCACACTGGACCATTGTGGGTCACATTTGAATTTCATGTAAAAACTTTTGGTTAGTGGAAAGTAAAGACGGTTCAGATCAGCTTGGTTACAAGAGTTCACCTGCCTTTTCTTTTTCAGGTAGTCAGATAGGAGAAAGTGTTTTTTTCAATCTTTCCATCAAAACACTTTAGAAATGTTTGCTGCAAAAATATGTAAACTACTGGTTTTTATTCATTTTTTAACTCTCTAGAGAGGCATGTCTAATTGCATAAATCATCCAATCACCCAAAAGTTGTTTAAATCTATTATGATTCTGATACTTATTATAATTTTTGCCTTAACTTTTTTTTTTTTTTAGTTATTTCAAATATTTGAAGTAACAGCAATTCTAAGCCATGAATTTTAGAAACTAACATTTGTATTAAAAAATTATTTCTTTCCTCAGAATTAAACCTTCAGTTAAATTACAAATGGAATAGATGCAGGAGTGGAGAAATTATAATGTCTTTTTTTTTTTCTTGTGGTGCTTTCTTTCTAGATATTGCGCTTCTTGTCATTGAGAACTTTTTTCCAAAGGAAACCTGAATCCTGGAAAACGCCACTATGTGTTCAATTCCTGGGCTCCCAACACCTGGATCCAGTGTGTCTCTGTACATTAGCAGAGTAAATTTGAATCCTCTTTGTGTTTTGGTAGAGTTTTGGGGTAATTTTGACCAAGATCAGAGACCTGCCTATCAGCGAATGAAAAAAGAAATTCAGTACCCCAGACAAGTATTTAATGAGGCAGAAGGCAGCCCTGGAGATCTGTGTCTTGTTCGTGTCTACAAAACATGGTATAGAGCTTGTATAGTGTCAAGAAATGATGCTGATTACAGTGTGTTTCTCATGGATGAAGGCAGGACACTTTGTGCCACTACTAGCATTTTGGCTTGGGGTCAGACTGAATATTTCCACCTACCCCCTGAAGTTGAATTTTGCGTTCTTGCCAATGTCCTACCACTGTCCCCTGAAAATAGATGGTCAAAAATGGCCTTGGAATACATGAAAACATTCTGTGGAAAAAGAGTCACCGCCTTAGTTCAGGATGTTGTAGTACCTCAGCGTACATTTCTGCTGGATATACCATGTCTATCTCAGCAAATGTATGAAATGGGATTTGCAAAGAAGCTGTCAGAAGAAAAGTTCAAAGACTTTGTGACAAAGTCTTTGCAGTCTCACTTGGAATCTTTAGAACCTCAGATAGCTATGGCAAAGGAAGCATTTGAGACCCTTGATCAATCTGAAAAGCAGCACTGTTACATGTATCCAGAGCTACAAACGGAAACTGTTGAGACGGTTATCGTCACCGAGGTAACAAATCCTCTAAGAGTCTTTTGTCAGTTAAAGGTTTTTTCACAAGAGCTAAGGAAATTAACAGAACAGATAACTCAGCATTACGAAGGAAGATTTGGAAATTCTTTTGCAAGGCCTGAAAACTTGGGGGCTCCTTGTGCATCAAGAGGAAGTGATAGTACATGGTATCGATCAGTTTTGCAGCAGGTCATGCCATCCAATAACATGGCAGAGGTACTACATGTGGATTATGGAAAGAAACAATTTGTCCAAGTACAGTATGTCAGACCATTGGCCTACGAATTCTTCCGCATGCCTGTAGTGACCTATGTATGCTCTCTCCATGGGATTATTGACCGAGGCGTTGGATGGACAGCATCACAGATTGACTTTCTGAAATCCTTACTGCTCAACAGAACGGTCATAGCAAAGTTTGAGTATCAAAGCCTTTCAGAGGGTGTGCATTATGTCACTCTCTATGGAGATGAAAATACAAATATTAACAGCTTGTTTGGATTGAGAGAGAAATGTGCAACGGATTTAAAACCCCATGGAGATTATGCGGCCCACAAGAGCCTAATTTCCAGTGAAGGCGCCTACATGGAGGACTTGAAAGGGAACACTCCTATGTTTTTTACAGAAAGTCTGTCCCCCAACTCTTCTCATCTGGCGGTTGTTCAGCATGTTGACAGTCCTGCAAAATTTTGGATTCAGACAAAAAGACATGCTGATGAGTTTGACCATCTAATGGAGGACCTGGAAGAACTGTATAGTGAAATGGCTAAAAAGGTACGATTGATTAGAAAGCCTCAGCCTGGCTTACTCTGTGTAGCCAAATCTCAGGATGGTGTTTTCTATAGGGCTGCTATTTCTAAATTAATTGGTGACCAAGCAGAAGTTATCTTCATTGATTATGGAAATACAGAGGTGGTCAATTGTTTCAACCTTCGTGAGTTGCCGCTCCAGTGCCAAAAGCTACCAGCTTTGGCAGTAAGATGTGCTCTTTATGGTATCCAACCGACTTGTGAAGACTGGAATCAAACATCCACATTATTCTTCTCAAAAACTGTTCTAAACAAAGTTCTTCATGTATATGTACTTGCCAAGTCACAGCATACTCATGTTGTACAGGTAGTGGATCCTTTGTCAGATGGAGAAAAGGATATATCAAAGTTGCTTTGCAAAGCAGGTTTTGCAGTGCAGGTTTTAGATCTAAAGAAAGCTGTGGATAAACCTATCAAACGTTATCCTCCAAAGGGACAAATGTATGACGAGAAAAATATTGTTTCTCGGTCATTGAGCCCTTATGCTCTAACAGAGACCAGGTCTGTTTTCAAGGAGTACTTCTTTCCAATTGGGAGCTCAGTTGATGTCACTGTATCCTACATTGAGAGTCCAAATGACTTCTGGTGTCAAAAAGCAAATAATGCAGAGTGTCTGAAAGTGCTAATGCAAGACCTCCAAGATTATTATGCCAACAGTGAATTTCAGTCCCCTCTGGAATCCGCCTGTGTTGCTCGTCATCCAGAAAATGGAATGTGGTATCGAGCCTTGGTCATTCAAAGGCCCCAAACTCCTCATGTGACTGTGCTGTTTGTTGACTATGGATGGACAAAGAAGATTGACATACATGATCTTCGACATATCAATCCAGCATTCCTAAAGCTGAATGGACAAGCCTTCCGATGCAGTTTATATAACTTGATCTATCCAGTCTCTCACTCCCCATTAGACTGGAGCCAGGATGCCACATCTCAGTTTAAAATGTTTGTGGATAATGCAGCTTCTGTGAATGTCGTCTTGAAGTGTACAGTGTATGCTGTTATGTATGACTCTCAGAAAGTGGTGTTCAATGTGGTGGATCTGGAAACTCCGTTCCAAAGTGTTTGCAGCCTTCTTGTCCAGCAAGGTCTGGCTGATTGCAAACCATCTAAAAAGTTACCACTTCCACCTTTTCGACTGGACACATACTACTACTCCACACATGGTGTGAAAACTGGGTCTGAAGAAGATGTAAACATTATGAGCGTGAAAGATGTTAATCACTTCTTTTGCCATCTAGGACGAAATTCTGTCCAAATCGAAGAACTTGCAGACAAAGTAAACACCTTATGCAGTCAGATGGAGAACACTGAATGCCCAAAAAACTTTGGAAAAGTTTGCTTTGCAAAATACACTGACAGACTTTGGTACAGGGCACAGATTACATCTACAAAGCCTTCGATTGTTGTCAAGTTTGTGGATTATGGAAACACACAGGAAATTCAGATATCAGATCTTCTACCAGTTCCATTTGAAGCTGGTGCAATAATGTCTGTACCTGTACAAGCAATTGAGTGTGGACTTTCAGACATGCCTGAAACTGTGCCTAGTGAAGTAAACTATTGGTTTGACAATTTTGTAACTGATCACCCTCTCAGAGCATTGGTAGTTGCTAAAGATCCAAGTGGCAAATTAATTGTTGAACTCTATGATGGAAAAACTCAAGTGAATTCAATGATCAGAGAGAAATTTCATATTAAGCTTGAGAAAAAGGGACAAATTACTCATAAAGGATGTAATTCCAAGGATTTGAATGCACAAAATGTGTTTGACAGTGTGATTAAAAGATGCAGGGGTGAACAAGCATGTTTAGTCGGTAAGAGTTCTGCAAAAAGTGAAAACTTGCATGACGTAAAGAGAGGAAAAGAGAGACAGCGGACAATTGACAACTGGACATCTCAAAAAAATAATGGCTCACAGCCAGATGAAAGTCTAACAAAGTATCAAGATGAGCATAAATGGAAAAGCATGCCACAGAAGGAGTTAAATCATGATTGCTCTCCCATAGCATCCCATAGTGAATCTGCAAAAGTGAGTAGTGCGTATGCCCAATCAAGCAACATGAAAGAAGCAGAACTTCCTATGAAAGTCATTAAGCCAGGACTGGAGACTGGAGTATTCATTTCACAGTACAATAGTCCTTTGAACTTCTTTGTTCAATTACAAAATGATGAAGATGACATTTGCTCTCTTGTTGAGAAGCTGAATGGCGACCAGTCAAAACATGAGGCTGTTGACCTCAGTGACATTCATGAAGGTGACCTTGTCAGTGCAGTGTTCCCTGAAGACAATTGCTGGTATCGTGCAGTTGTCATGAAAACGCCCATCAGCGATGCAGTTGATGTTGAGTTCATTGACTTTGGAAACACCGCAAAGGTTTCAGCCTCAAAGATAGGCACTCTGGATAGATTACTGTTTTTAATTCCAAGATATAGCCTTCACTGTTCACTGTCTGGTGTGAAAAATGTAGATGGGGATTTGGCTTCTAACTTCAAAAAAGAGATAGAAAGAAGTGCTGATAGGGTTACTTGCACCTTCATTAAACTTTTGGGGTCCGTGTGGGAAGTGAAACTTGAAGTCAGTGGTAAGCTGTTGGGATCGACTTCCGTCAGTGATGCGACAGCCACAACTACATTAACAGATGCATTAAGGAGCACAGCTGGTGAGCATGCTGTTTCTTCCCTCAGTCATGGTACATTTTATAATGATCCTGACATTTCAATTGGACTCACTTTCAGTGGATATGTCTCATTCATTAGTGGGCCACAGCTTTTCTGGTGTCAGTATGCAGAGACAGATATACTTCAAAAGATTTCTGATGTAATTCAGAAGGCTGGTAATGAAATGGAATTTGCCTCTTTGAATGATGAATCGTTGCCAGTTGGAAGTGGCTGCATTGCACCTTATTCTGAGGATGGGCTATGGTATCGTGCAAAGGTGACTTTCAGAGAACATGATACGCTGTCCATTTTGTTTGTTGACTATGGAAATGAATCAAAAGTAAAGGTTTCTGAGGTCCGACCACTGCCCAATGAGGTGTCTGATCTACCTCCTCAGGCATTAGCCTGCCAGCTTTATGGGTTTGATAGTTCAGAGGGTTCATGGAATGATAAAGCAGTTGATGAGTTTTTTTATCTTGTCACTGACAAATTCCTGAAAGTAACAGTTTTGGAACTGGGGAGTGATACGGGAATTCCTCACTTTGTAAGGCTAGAATGTGATGACGTTGTCACCAATGATGCTATGAAAATCTTTTGGAAAAAATCTAAATTAATGGCTGAATCTACTCAAAGCCCCAAGGACCCTCCCCAGACAGCTACTGGGTACTTTGAGAGTGATGCTTGCAGTCCTACACTTAATGTGCAGCAAACTGAAGTTGCACTTGACGTCATTGTAGTTAGGAATGAGGAGCAGCCTGGATCTCTAGTTACCCTGGATAAAAGTAATGATTGCATGGGCATAATGCTGTCTGGATTGAAGAACCTAAGAGAACTGGATGTGCATGATGACCAAGTTACAAAAGATGAATCAAAGTTATCAGAGATCTCAGGAGGGATTGGAAATCTTGAAAATGATGCAATTGCCACATCAAAGGATTCAAATGTTGATCCATTTTCAGACATTCATGCGCAGCAAGATCAGCCACAGACCTCTGAAAGAGTGGGGTTCAAGACACCAGTTGAGAGTAATCTAATTTTAAATGATCATAAGAACCTGGTGGAAACTTCAGTTCAGGTAGAACAATTCAGTGATAAAATATGTACCTGTACAAGCCTGTGTTCATCCATTCCAGAACATGAAGAGAGTAAGATTGAGGACAATTATGAGATGATAAAATCAGGTAAGTAGGTGCAAATGACCTTCTGTATGTCCAGGTGGGACTAGAAAATAGTTACTTATAAATGCATGCTTTTTTTTGGGGGGGGTGGATCTTTTAAGATCTGGGGTTCTTAAAGAGAATGTCTACAGAGAAAAATCATGTTGGATGTGAATGTGTGGTCTGGTCCCACACACACAAGAACTGGTGTCAAGCACAGATTTTAAAAGTCACTGAAGATTCTACTTTGGTAAGTGTATATTTGACTATGTAATGAAACCTATCTGTGAAAATCTGAAATCTAGACATATATACTTACATATATCTAAAATAGGTATATGCTGCAGTGAATAAAATGTGGACGCTGATTTTACAGGTGCTGCTTTTGGGCCATGATTCTGAGATGGTAGTCGATCCAGTTAACATCTTTGAAATCATACCAGTTAAATCATTGCAGGTATGAATAATCATATTTATTATTTAGTTTTATTTATAATTTTTTTGACAGGTAAATTATTTAAACTTTAGATTAATTACACTCTTTTCACTTGAAATGGTCTGATCCAGCAGACCGGTCTGAAGGCACTGTAAAGCACATGGAACCAGAAACAAAGTTTATAGAACTTTATTCTCAACTAACATCAATGGGTTTGCCTGGGGGTGACCTGTCATCTCACACTGAAAAGCTTAAATTAAATACAAAAAAACTAAACCTAAACTTTAAAACGCTAGCTGATATGAAAGTTGATTTTTATTTATTTTTATTTATTTATTTTTAACTCTGTTTATCTGTGTACCATTTACCATACTATATTTTACTAAACCAGTAATATAACTGAAATGTTAGATATCTTATGGGAATTATAGGTATTTTCCAAAATTACATCTAAAATGATCTGTGATGTAATGCTTTTGTTATGGGTATAGTCAAACGTTAGAAAATTAGTTTTCTGAACATGTACTTTATCGCCTAAGAAAATGCCATATTAGATAGTACTGTTAGATTGGTAAGAGATTTTCAGATTTTGTTAGATAAAGCAAACTGTACTGGTACCAGTTTTCAAGACAAAGGGTGATGCACAGAGCTGTAGTAACTATAGAGGGATAAATTTGATCAGCCACAGCATGAAGTTATGGGAAAGAGTAATGGAAGCTAGGTTGAGAAAAGAGGTGATTAGTGAACAACAGTATAGTTTAATGCAGACAATATGCACTACAGATGCAATTTTTGCTCTGAGGGTGTTGATGGAGAAGTACAGAGAAGGTCAGGAGTAGTTATATTGTGTCTTTGTGGACTTGGAGAAAGCATATGTTGGAGTGAGAAGAGTATGTGAAGTTCAAGTTCTGTATGAGGGCAGTGTGACAGTGTTGAGATCAGCAGTAGGAGTGATGGATGCATTTAATGTTGAGGTTGGATTACATCAAGGATCAGCACTGAGTCCATTCTTGTTTTGAAGTAGTAATGGACAGGTTGATGGATGAGGTTAGATAAGAGTCCAGGTGGACACACACAAAAAAATTCATTATTCATTACACTTGATTTCCAGCTTCCTAATCACACTGACACTTTCTCCTCCCGTCCACACCATGGTAACATAATATGAACCTACCTCATATACACCTGGCCTTCCTACCCATTAAGATCCAAGGAGCAGTGATGGGGACATTAACCTACTGGCCTGGGATTGAACCCATATTTTCTAATCCCGAACCACTTTAAGGGGTATTATTAACAGAGCAATGTAAAACCCTTTAAAATTCAAGAATACTAAAGATCTGCATGTATCATGAAAAGGTCAACATTTATGCCTTACCACTAAGCCACTGCTGCCCCTAAACATAGTGACCTAAGCACAATATACTGAAATAAAACTAAAGAAAGTATATGGTTTGGAACAAAATGTAAAATAGTTTCAGTACCGGAGACCCACTTTGAAGCGTCAGTTTGAAGATTTATTAAAACATTAAAGCTCTCTTCATTAGGTCAGACACAATCTGATCTTGTAGGTTCTTAGGTACGCAGTACTAAGATCATCATTTGGTCAATTTGCTATAATTGCAATATTTTTATATAAACATTTATAAACCAAAATGTATTGCAATGAAATTAGTTAATTTATACAGGTTTTTTCAACTGTATTTATGGTTTATGAATTTACTGTCACAGTTTCTCACACTATTGCTAATGTATTCGTGTTAAGGGGTGTATATTTTTCCATCATGTCTCACACAGACATGATGCAACACCCTAGCAATTGCCTAGTACCCCCATAGCAACCATTTAGTGAATGTTGGCAAACACACAGTACATCCCAGAAATCTCGTGTATGAAAAACACTTTGTGCAAAGTAGTAACCTTCAAAAACATCTTCCCAAGATCACCATAACAGCCACCTTCAAACACCCTTGCAATCTTGTAAAAAATACCTTTTCCACCCTATACCTAAACTGTTGCTGGCATTGCTTTTCTAAGTGTTTGCTGTGGAAGCAGTGAGCGTGTCATCTTTTTTTTTTTTTTTTTTTTTTGGGATCGAAACCAGCATAGAGGATTGGCACATGTTGGGCAATGATGGTATCACAGTAGAGTAGAAGTCCAGTTAACTTTATGGTAATGAGTTATGAAGTGGTTCAGTAGCAATCAATCAAAATGGAGAAGTCCTACATGCTAGAGTTCCCAAGTGCTTGTTTTAAATACCAATATAGAGTCCAGTTGAGAGAGGTTTAATTTCTCCTATTAAGGTATGAAAAGTCTATTTAAAAAAAAAAAAAAAAAAAAAAAAGTTTTAACCTGGCTTAGCAATGGACTATACGCTGAGTCACATCCTACTAAAGGGTTAAAGTTTTCTTACTCCCAGTACTGTACAGTGCTTCTTGTCTTGGAAGAGGGAGGTTACAACCTAGAGGCATTTCTAAATGGATATTAACACTGTATACTAAAGTGTACTACAAAAAATACTTTTCTCATTATCTGCACCAAGAGTGGTGGTATTGTACTGTACTGATAATAACATTATAAATGTCACTGTATTTACCCAAATACCCTCCAGAATGATTTTTTACATTACCACCACTGACCATCTTGATACAGGAAGATTGCTCGATATCTTGTGTTCTAAATTCATATGCAGCTTCATCCTAAACATAAAAAGATCTGGAGAAAGTTCCCTGGATTAATAAGGATTTAAGGGGCTTAAGACGCATACTTGTTTGTTTTTGTGTGCTTTTTCATTTTTATGGAACACCTGTTTTGTAGCTCCTATTGGCTTGGTAATATAATTTACCTGAGGGTTTATACAGTTAAAAGTATTGTCATTCTTAGTTTCTTTAAATTGTATTAATTCACTGTGATTTATGCCTGTAGCTCCCTTGGGATACAGAATTACCTAAAGGTATGTTTCCTTCTAAATAAAGGGATTTCTGTGTGGGGAGAAAAGCATTGCCAAACATGGTCATGAAAATTCTTAAATGAATTTTAAATGAAAATGCTTTTTAAAAAAAAAAAAATCCAAAAAATAAGTTGGAAGTTAGCACCAGTTTAAATATAAAATTGTTAGCATTTAATCCACGATTTAACAATTGATATCAATGTGATGTGTATATAAAGCATTTCTGCATTCATCCCATAGAGGAGGCCTCAAAGTTGTTTGAGGAGAATTATACTGCATGTGGTCACGTGGATCCTCATTTAAAGGTATTCATGTTGTTTTGGCAGAGAAAACATGAAAATGCGTCATACAAATGATTTAGACCATGCTTGGTAACTCGCCACTGTTCCTAGGCTGAAGAAACAGAGTGTAAATCTGCATACAGTCTTGAAATAGATCATGACACGATGTTTGATGAACCAAGTGCTGTGGCAGACCTGCTCGTTATAGAGGAACAGGTTAGTGAGTTTTCAGAGGCTTAGCTTAGAAATCAACGTTCTGTCACTGCTTTAGCAAACTTCTGTACTTATTGTTGTAGCCTCAAGACAACAATGGTGACTCGATGAACGAGGCTCAAGGTGAGTAATCATGTTGGAGTCTAAAACGTCTGATGTGGGTGTGTGCATTACTGCTCTAAGGGAGCATTAATTCTCTTTCAGTGTCTTGTTTTAATTAGTCAATTTAAAGAAGCATAAACTAATAGATTAAGCACCGTGTCTCCATTTTCATTTATATTTCAAATAGTAAATTCAAATCAAAGCTCTTCGAATTTTTCAAACATTTATTGCTCAAAAAAATCTTCAGAACTACTCATGCGAGTTATGTTTTTTAAAATGGATTCTACTTAACAGGATATTCTATTTGACAGGATAGTGGTTTTCATAAGACCTGTACTTTTTGCCTCTGTGGTTTTGGGTTCTTTCCATGCAGATCCAGCCTTGAGGATTAATTCAAAAGTAGGGCAAAGCATCATTTCAGATTTAAACAGCCAGGTAAAATGATTGGTGGCTTTTGTAGAGCTTATATGAGCTGTTTCAAGGCAAACTCTGAGGCAAAATGTGTATTCATTTAGGAACAAACTGAAGGTGCTGTGGAAGCAAGATTTTCAGTAGAAGAGCAGAGAGGTCCTTTTTGTATATCTTGCTTTACTATTAAAAATGACTTGCTTGATACTGAACTTTGCATTGAGACTTTATTGATCCATTGATTAACATTAGATCAAAGTATCTCTGAAGACAGTGAGGGGGCAGACAAGCTGATGGCCGGAACATGGCAAGCAAAGGTATTTTATTTATTTTTTGCATGGATTTTTGTAAAGCTATGGATTATGATTATTACACTTGCTCCAAGATAAAACCCTAAAATGGGATTATAGGTCCAGAGTGTGGAGTTTGAGGCTGGACCCGATCTGGATGCTCTCACTGAGGAAGTTAACAGTAAGTCATAGAAAAAGACACATAATATTACATTTAGCACCATGTCTCCTCATTTCATTTAAAGAATACATGCACAGAAAGCTATAAATCTGTGCTAGGACAGTGCTGAGTGGTAAAAAGGTATAGCAATGCTGTTTGCTATAGTATCTGGTGTTGCCTAGGATGCTGCTATGATTTTTCTTCACGGTTGCTTAGGTGTTGATGGTGTCCCATTAAAGGGATCTGCAGATTTTTGGTTTAAATTATAAGTCGGCTCCGTTCTAAAAGCGCAGTAATATAAATATCAATTAAAGGTTGTATGCTGGGGTGGTATGTGTTTCCTTTTTGCCGTAATACCAAACGACATTCACCAGGATATAAAGTATTTGTGTATAGTTTTTTTGTTTTGTTAATGGGGATGGCTGCATGTTATTTTGTTGAGGGTTAGGACCGGTCCTGCAACATTTTCTCAACCACTTGCTTTTTGCCATCTTTGTCTCGGACCCCTACGATACATGACAACACAAAAGTGGAGCATGTGCACAACTGACTATAGTTAGGATTTTGGTATTTAGAAATCCCAGTCGTACAAAGTTAGGTTGTTGTAGGCTTTCATATTTTAAAGCATAAAATATTTTAGGTTTGTATACAAGTAAGAATGCTTTTAGTAAATGTTTTGGGTTTTTTTTATATAAAATGTTTGGGAGTGTTTTTGGTTGATAAATGTGGCCTTTTTGACATGTTTCTGCTCCTAGATTTTACAGAAGATCTGATTGATTTTGCAAGCGACACTGAGGCAGACTTGGAATTTGCACATGATAACATGGTATTAAACAAGTTGTACACATCAGTTGTGGTGTGGGTTTTTTTTTTTTTTTAATATACTTTCAGCACATATATCCACTTTATACACACAATCTCTTGACTTAGTACTTTAGATTTGAAACAAGTAAATTATTTTGGAACATTAAACATTTTAGAAACAAGTACAATTTCTATCATTTCTGAGAGTTATATGTTGAGTATGGAGTGTGTTTATATTTTTTTTGTTTTTTTTCCCCCTTTGGTCAGATCATAGTTCACTTTAATAAGGCCCTGCAATTCTTTCAATTTCACCTCATTTCTCTTTTACTTTCCTTCTTTATAATGTATGAATGGATAGTTAATTGTGCTTCAGTTACCTTTACATTTGTAAATTAGATGTACTGACTGCACTGTTAAATGTCCTAACTAGGGTTACTTCTTTTCCATTACTATATGTGCATGTTAAATACTGCTCTTCTGAATTCTAGCTTCAAGGAAACACAATGGAGACTGAACCTCTACCTACTGTGACTCACACTTCTGGTGAGTTATAACATGAGCTTGTATCTTGCAAGCTGGTATTTTGTTTTGCTAGGCTCTGTGCATATTTAGAAATCACTCCTCTGCTTTGCAGGCTTGGATGCAAAAGCATCTGTTTCTGAACAACCTGATTCAGAAGATCGAAGTGCATCCAGAGTTTCTCATCTGACCCTTAAAGTTCAGGACATGTCTGATGACGATATAATCTTTGTCAAAGTGTTGCAGGTACCTCTGATGGACACGAGTGAGCCGGGAGGTCCAGGAGAGTAGGTGCTATTACTATCCTGATTATTTAATTACACCATTTTTCTAAAATGGTCTCCTGGAAGTCAGTTTGTTTTCACTTTATCAGCTTTTTGATTCGTATGCGGTTTTCACTTTTCAGCATTTTTTTTTCTTTTCAGTACCCTGACATTTTAAATGTGGGGGCTTCCAGTTTGAAAACATCTGATTAAATTACAGATAGTAAAGTATTTCTGTTATGAGCACTTATGTTTGGTATTTCACTTTTTTTTCTTTTTTTCCTGAAAACCATTTTTTGTTTCTTGTTACTGTTCATATTTCTGAAGCTTAGCCAAATCGAATGTCATTTCAAAATATATTGTTACTAATATTTAGTTAACTCTGCAAGTTACTGACATACGTGCAAAAGTGTTGTGATGGGACATGGTGAACATCTTTTGTGTATTAAAAAAAAATAATAAAGACTTTTTCTTAGTTTTTGCTCATATACATCTTTATTGACAGGATTCTCAAAGGCTGTAAAGAGGCTTGACTTTTACAAAAGAAAAAGAAGGACTTGAGGAATAATCCAGTAGCTAATCCACTAATAACATCTGTTGTATGAGTCATTTAGTCCAAATAGACACATTCCATTGCCAATATTAGTTTTGTGCAATTTAGTAAATCTCTAAAGTAAAATTGAAGGTTTACTTCCTTTAAAATTGAGTCTTGTTGAGGTAGCTATAATGGTGGGTTGTGGGCTGTATTTTTAATTTGCAAAGCATAAGTCCTTTCTTTTATAACAAATATTTTACATACAGCCTGAAAAGAAGGGCCTGTTGTAGTGTTTAAAAAACAAAAACATCAGTTTTTTGCATTTTCATCAAGTAGATGAATTTAACATGTTCTAAAGCTGATTGCCTTCAAATGCACATTAAATGCTTATTGTCGAAGGAAAAACAAAGCTGTAACAAGACCAACAGCTAGGCATTGAGGTAAATATTGCACACAAGTTAGTTCACTTGCTTTGACGTCAGACTGTCATATTGGAAGGTCGGGACTTTGTGTTCTGAGTATAAAAAGTGAGTATTATAAAATAAGGCACAATGTCAAAAGGAGAGTAATCTATTAAAATCTTTTTTAAATATTCACAATGAGGCTGGTACTGTTTTGGGGGGAAATGGTCCCCACTCAGAAATTTACACTGCAGTCAAAAATTCGATTAAAAAAAAAAATTCCAAATATTCATGATTAGATATTGTGAATTTTCTTGGTGTACTTTTGTATTCGGCCCTAGAGACAGAAGTTACAAAAAAAAGTTACTATGCTCAATTTGTTCTCATGGTTTACATTGAAGATGGCGGTATAGTGATATTGGTGCCTGGAATCAGGTTTTCATCTTTCCCCTCAATTAAATGATCCCACTGATTGAAGTCTCTCTCCAGAGCTGTGAAGAAAACAGAAATGTGTGATTAGTCAGAAAACTGCAACTGAACATTTTTTGCAGTTTTTTTTGTAAGCAAAGACTTATATGCCCTTATATACCATAATTTGTACTTTGTTGAGGAGAGCAAAATAAAGACTGCATTAAATACAAAGAGCATGCATGGTAACATGGGAGCAAAATATATTTCAGTTGGCTGATGCTTTTGCCTTTAAGTGCCCCAAAGAAACATGAAAAGAGGTTTGTATTTGATTACATTTTTGACACATTTAGTCTGATGTTTGCTTAAGTATTGCAAGTTTAAAAAAAAAAAGCTTAAATATAAAAAAAAAATCACTATTTAGTGAGCAAGCCTGCACTCCCTCAAAAAGGACAAACTTCCAACTTACATAGGTGGCGCTGAAGGAATGCTAATGATGCATGGTTGCAAAGATCCATTGCTACGTGGGGATCGATTTCTCCCTTCAGCTTTAGGATTTTCCCAAACCAGTTACCAGTCAGAAAGGTGAAATCGGGGAAGCTCTGGTGTACTGTCCCCCTGTGCCAAAGAAGATGCAGTTGGGTTAAACAAGCAGTATATGCTGATTGTCGTCTAAAAATTCTCACAGCATTGTTAAACCATCTGTAATAGTAAAATCACTGACTTAATGGTTATCATTTTCCTTGGAATCATTGCAGAGTCCAGCTTCTTCATACGAATGATATTCCCAGCCCACTGAAACTTTTCTGAGTTTATGAAAAAAATAGGCTGTTTCACGCTTGGAAATATCTCTTCATCAAGGGGAAACATCCAAGTATCCAATGCAATGCCACATCTACAATGAAAACATTATTTTAAACTGAAGAAGATAAAGCAAATGTGTCAACATTTCTGAAATCTGTTCAAAGTGAAAGGTAAAATGTAAAAACCTTTTTGTGATACATTTCTGACTGATATTTAAAACAATACTATATTGTGATACTTACTTGAATCTCACTTCCTTGCACAAACACTCAATCACTGTGGCCCCACCAAAGGAATGACCCATAATTGCTATTCTACATAGGTCCATGCAGTTCTGTGAAGAAATATGCAAAAGAAAGCTGGTATCAGTTATGTCCATAAACCTCCTCTTTTGGTCTTCCTCATTTCTTCTTGCCTGGCAGCTCCAACCTCAACATCCTTCTCCTGATATACATGTAAATGTCCAATCCAAAGCAACTGTGCTTCTCTAACTTTGCTTTCACTCTAATAAACCCTTAGTGGTCAAACAAAGCACCTTTCTAGCTGTCCCTTCCCACTTCACCATTAGGTGCACAGTAATCTAGTAACTTTTCACCACTCCTGAATTCCACCTTGAAGTCGTTCCTTTTCAGCTTCCACCATTTGATCCTTGACTCTGCTCTCAGTTTTCTCCTCTTCTTGACCTCCAATATCATCCTACACACCAACCATTCTATGCTTTTTAGTTACGCTCTCCCCTATTACAGTCTCCAACCTCCTTCAGACTGACGCTCCTGCAAAGGACGTAATCCACCTGTGTGCATCTTCCTCCACTCTCATACGTCACCCTGTGCTCCTCCCTCTTCTTAAAATAAGTATAAACTATAGCCATTTTCATTTTCACCCATCAACTCCATCACTGCTGTTCCCTTCACCAACATGTCCATTAAAGTCTACACCAATCACCACTCTCTCCCCTGGGTACTATTATTTCTTATCTTAACTGACTCGTGGCACGTAAGCACTAACATTCTTTCCTGCTTCCATTTCACCTCCCAAAACATTCTTGAAATATTCTTCTTTCAGGATGACCCCTAGCCCATTTCTTCTTCCATCCACACCAAGGTAAAGCAACTTAAACCCTCCTCCAATACACCTGGCCTTAATACTTTGTCTCTTGTGCACACACACACAATATTAACCTTCTTTCTCTCAAACATAGCTTGCTCTCTCCCTTTACCAGTGATTTTGCAAACATTCAAACTTCCTATGCTTCCTAATGTCCACCTGCATCCGGACGTCCCTTCCTCTTCTCCTCCTCCTTTGGGTCAATTTCCACCTTCACCCTGTTTGCTAACAGTACTGATGCTGGCCGTTGTTAACCTGGGGCTCGTCTGAGATAGTATGGAAATTTGTACTGTTCTCCGCAAATCGATTTTTTTTACTCCTCCTAATGTAACCCTCCCCATTAATCTGGGCTTGGGATCGGCACAAAGAAATATACTGGCTTGTGCATCCCTAGTGGCTGGTTTATGCTGCACTATTATATAAGATCCATATAAACTTTATACAGCCCTCTCGTTTTGGTTTCAAAAATGGGGTTTCACGGTTCCATTATTTGTAGATTTTGTTTTTGCTTACCTCTAACGTTGTCCAGTCAAAGTCAGACTGCAAGACATTTTCTACTGACTTTCCTGCATTGATGTCAAAAAGAAGATCCAAGACTCTGATGCATTCATCTGCTCTTTGTTTTACCTAAATAAATCAGACAATGTCATCTGTAAAAAGTGTTAAGACAAAACATGAAAAAAGCCATTTGCATGCACACACGGACAAGCCACTTCATTAATTACTGCTTACACTTCATTCATCTACACTCGGACACACACAAAATCTTATGACTTGGTCAGTATCCTTGATTTGCTTAGAACTGTACACTACCCACCTACAACTTGTATTTATTAAATGTACCTGCATGATGAGTGGAGCTGATAAAACAGGAGCTGAATTTTTTTTTTTTTGCATTTTTGAGTGATGTATGAAAGAAACTGCAAATTACAAAAAGGATATTCATAACACTTATCCGATGTACCTATAAAACAGTGTCCTACATGTTTGGGACAAAACCACATTTTTCCCTGATTTACGCCTCTGCTCCTGAGAGCAAAATTTTAAATCAAACAATTCCAACATTAATAAAGTGCACATTCATGACTTTAAACTTAGCGTATATATTAGTTTTAGCTTACTTTAGAAACTAAAGCAATTTACATAGCAATATACATTGTCCCCTCTCATGGGACAACTGGCTTCACAGGTGTGTTTCATTGCTTCATTTGTGGGGGTATAAGATACCTATGCTTGATTCTACTATTTGGAGTCCATAGTTGCCACTGTTGAGAAGATGCTCAGCACCTGGTGATATCTATGAATCGCAGACTGGACTGTTGTAAGTTCTGTTTGGTGAGACTGAAATGACCCCCACAGAGGCCTGATCTCAACATCCAGTGTGTCTGGGATTACATGAAGAGACAGAAGGATGTGAGGAAGCCTACATCTACAGAAGATCTGTGGTTAGTTCTCCAAGATGTCTGGAACAACCTACCAGCTGAGTTCCTTCAAAAACTGTGTGCAAGTGTACTTAGAAGACTTGATGCTGTTTTGAAGGCAAAGGGTGTTCACACCAAATATTGATTTTATTTAGATTTCTCTTTTGTTCATTCACTGCATTTTGTTGATTGATGAAAATAAATGATTAAAACTTCCATTTTTGAAAGCATTCTTTGTTTACAGCATTTTTTCCACACCTGCCTAAATATTTTGCACTGTTCTATATCACACACACTATATCTGGAGGCAACGTTGCCTCCAACTCTGGGCGTCATTCTAAATGTTACTCTCTTATTTGGTTTCAGTTCTGTAGTTAAAAGTTTTTGTCCCCACCAGCACAACACTGCCAAAATCAGAACATGCTTTTCTGTCTATTGCCAATTCATCTCTTAGATATGCTTTCAGATGATACAGATGGAGCTAAATATCTCACTCATTAGCACATTACACCTATTCACTCATATTTTATTTGACATTTATGGCATTTAACAGACTCTCTTATCCAGAGCGACTTCTATTCCTAATTACAGTTTCAGTCTCCCTGGAGCAACTTCAGGGTTCAGGGTTTTGCTCAGGAAACCAATGTTGGTAGTGCTAGAGGAGGGACATGTGACCTGAACCTCTTGGTCCAAAGGCAAGTATCCTATCACTAAACCATGACCACCGCACACATATCTCCACTTGCCTCCTGTAAAGTACACACATACTTCAAAATTCCTCTGCTCAATGATCTTGAAGACCTCCCATTTTTCTTCTTCTAACCTAGAATTCACACACCAGACCTAACATAATTGCTCTACTTTCTCTTTCAGTGTCTCTTTTTTTTGCAAATACTCCAGTTTATGTCCTGTTTTGAAAGTGAAAAAGTGAAAGTGACAACCCTTGTCATTGCAAGGTCATGGCACAGCACACATGAACCACAACGAAATTGGACCTCTGCATTTAACCCATGCACACTCAAACCCGTGCAGCAGTGGGCAGCTATTGAAAGCGCCCGGGGAGCAGTGATGGGGACGGTACCTTGCTCAAGGGTATCTCAGGGTAACCTATTGGGAAGGGGTTTGAACCCCCGATCCTCCGATCATGTGGCTGACGCCCGAACCACTAGGCCACCACTGCCCTAGTTTGGAGTTCTGTTTATATAATTGTGTATTTGAGTGTGTGAAAAGCACTATAAGAGCACAAAGTATAACAACTTATTTAGGTTTTCTGCAACTATGATACAGTGTTGAGTCTCTCACTTGTTTGTTTCTTAGAGGGAATTCACTCTCGCCTGTTTTCAGGGGTCTGTAGTACATCCACTGTTCCTCCAAATTGTTAGAGACAGGTCTGAAGTTTTCATGTGTTGTATGAGCTTTTTGCTCTGCCTCACTTTTCTCTGTGTAGAAGAATGTTGCAGAAGCTGATTCATCCCTGAAAAAAGGGGAAAGAAATTTAAGACATATTTTTCCTTGGTTTAGTCCCCTGCTCCTGAGGGTAAAATTTTTATCAAACAATTCAGATGTGATTAAAAAATGTATGTAACAATGGCACCACTGCATTATAACTGCATTCTACAGTACTATAATGAAGGGCACCACATTATAGTACAACCTTAACGGGAAAAACAGCAGGTAAGCTAATTACCATAAATTATCACTGAGAACCATTAAATAGTTGCATTTAACCATTTAATAGCAACAGTTAATGCTTAAAGCATGATAGTCTACTTTAATAAGAGTGTTTAGCTTTATAACAGGCTATTATAATTTCCTTTTAAATTATCTTTTTTTTGAGAAAAATAAAAGCACTGAAAACAACTGAAATAAAATGGGGTCATCTCTGATGTTGGGGCAGTATAGAAAAGAACCCTAACAATAGGGCTTTGGCTAAGTGTATAGCATGTAGAAAACAATTGCTACTTCCAGTCTATAGACCCCAAACTCTTTGCTGCTCGGGCCTGCTTTTCATGTAGGGACACCAAAGCATACTGGGAAGAATGTGATGACTTTGTTTGTACCATTGTCTACAGACTCAAAAAACAGCATTTCATTAACACAGAATGGTTCATTTATTAGGTTTGCTTTGCTGTTGTTGAGCATTTACATTCACCAGTCATCTCTACCCTTAGACTTAGTCATACACCAGCCAAAACAGACAGACCTTGTTCCCAAATCCTAGTTTAAAAAGGGACAAACCTGTGTTCCACTGCAGCTACAACAAAGCCCTGTGAGGCCAGCTCTGCACATATGGCTGAATACAATGTCCTGTAAAATACAAAACAAACAACTCATCCCAAGCCATTCATGGTTCAGAAATCTTTAAACCAAAACTACATTTACGGCATTTAGCAGACACTCTTATCCAGAGCGACTTACATGTCCTAATTACAGGGACAGTCCCCCTGGAGCAACTCAGGGTTAAGGGTCTTGCTCAGGGACCCAGTGGTGGTAGTGCTAGAGGATTCGAACCGGGGACCTCTTGATCCAGAGGTCCGTAGGCAAGTACCCTACCACTAGACCACCACCACCCTCACAAAACTACTTAAAATAAAATGCACCTGAAGGCTCCAAGGCCATGGGAGAAGATAATCACTGGGTATTTTCCATCAGGTTTAAAAGATGCATTCCATGCTGCAGGGATTTTGTAAGACCCTTTTTAATAAAGAGAAAAAGAAACTCGTAAATCCTTCTTAAATCTGTTATGACCAAATATTCCAATGATCCATCAATTCAAATTCAAAACTGAATCTTTCAGTGGCAAATTCATTCATACAAGATCTATTGCCATTAGAACAAAGAGTTTACCAAAGAGGTAGTTAAAAATTCGTTCACTCAACGCTCTGTTTATGTTCATGAAGTCTGCAAGACCATTGAAGTATTCCCTGCATGGAATCCAATCTGGCTTTTCAGAGCTCTGGGAAGCTTGGCACGGATAGTATAATCTGAAGAAAGTTCCCTGTGAATTGATGGATTTCATTAAAAAAGCTGACAGGCTATGACATTTCCAAGAAAGCAAGCATTATGCATGTGCCCTTTTAGTGAGTCATAATGAGCTGTAAGCAGGAAATATTACCCTTATCATAGACTGTGTTGGGTAAAAAGTCAATGTTCACAGTAGCTTAGAGACCAAAGAAAAATAGTGTTCAATAAAAGAAAAAAGTCCTTTTTGTAATCCGATGCCTTCTTTATGACATCACTGATCTTTCACAATCACTGTAAACAGTCCAAGGAACAGCTCACTATTTCCATACATATTCATGTGTCCTTAAACACTCTCATTCTCTCACCTGCACGGTGTGGCCCACCATTAAATCGGCACATCCCACGTGGTGTGGCCCTTTTCCTAAAGGTATTCCCAGATTGTTATGGCAGTTTGAATTCCCCATTGCAACAGATGTCAAGTGGCCCCACTTGTACTTTCGCCCTGTCAGAGAGACATATGGGCATGAAAAACAGCTACACTGGCAGATGAACGTCTCTGGCTGTGCTTAACTAAATCAGTAAGATAGGATCCCTTTACAGGAAAGCCACAAGTTTCATATGAGACTAAAAACCACACACAAGCAGACACATGTAACATCATGTGAATAGTGTTATGCCACATGTGACCTAAACCCACTTGTTCTCCTCTACACACGTGACCACACCTTTTTTCACCTGAGTGTGAAAAAAATATGATTATTTCCGTTTGAAATTCAGTTACTTTCTGAAACTGTGTTAAAAAGAAACAGCAGCAGACAGAGGGCTGACCTAGAATCAGATTGTTGTGCCCACTGGCGATATGAACGCAGAGGAATCTGATCAGAAGTCAGTACTGTAACTCAGGGCTGTTTGTGCGTTGCTGTGAGTTCCAGCCCTGTTCGTTACATCGACTCGTCTTAGTCCAGCAATAACTACCCCTACGTGACCTTTACTCGCCACAGAAGATTAAGATTTAGATTATATTAGACTAGATTTAAGCGAGATAACGCCAAGGAAAGGACGGGTTAGGCTGAGAAGTGGAGATAACTGCTCACCTGTGTCAAGTCCCTGTGCTGCAGTGTTTACAGTCAGTCTGCCCCACAAACTAACGCTCTCACTGCACACACTGTCGCCTGAGAGTCTTACCTGACGCTAGAAGAGAGCACGCATGGATGCTCGTGTCCAGTGGCAGCTGCACTATTCTAAAGGCATACATAAACTCAGCCTACAGTCAAAGCGAAACTCCTTCCTACAAAACAAGCTCCACAAGTTCAACCGCCCCATCAGTGCGGCGGCGCTACTTCCGGTGTGCTCTCCGACAAATACAAACTAAAAGTTTAACAGCCGCACATCCTTTATTCTCCCAACCTACACACACACACACACACACACACACACACACACACACACACACACAGATAATACAGAAATGAGTTATAATAATAATAACAACGTTATTATATTATTATTAATAGTAATTTATAATAAGAAGAATAACATCCTTATATAATAATAATAATAATAATGTAATATCCTAAAATAATAATAACAAACATTATTATTATGACTATTATCATTATTATTGCTATTATTATATAACGAATAGTAATAACAGACATTATTATTATTATTACTATTAATTTAGTAGTGGTATTAGTATTTATTATCTTAAACATGTCTGGTTATTACAACATAAACATAAACACATTTTTCAGCAATATGTGTCCCAAATATTTGAGAATAAATGCATTATATACAATTATATACATAAAAAAGTCACTTAAATGTGAAAAGTCGTTTTTATTTGTATTTATTGTATTATTAATTGCACTTTGCCAAGAAACCATTCTCTATCATCGCAGTTACTCTTAAACAGACCTTCACACCACAGTAATCATTCTTGGTGACAAAATAATTTTGCCAATTACTTGGTGGCAAATAATTACTTCAGCTGAATTATGTAAACTTCATTATTTTGTACACATTATGCTCATGGCGACCCAACAGTGGTGTTACAGCACAGTGTGTAACACGTGCTCTTGATGTCATAAAACTGTGAAGCTTCAGTGCCTTTCAGTAATCCTACGGCCATAACTCATATAAACATGGTCAAAGTTCTTTTCCTATGCTATTTAAACCAGTGCCAAATTTATCCTGCCTGCACAATCACAATGCATTGGTTGGAGCTTCTTTTCATTTCTGGGTTGGCTGTCAGGGCTACTTCCTCAGCTGTAAGTCATTATTTTTTCTATGTTTTTTTCTACATATATAATAAATTGTGCATGCAGTAAAAGTCCTTCATGCTTTAGCACATTTAGTATAATTATTTGCCCCGTTTTTATTTTTATTTAAAGATTCCAGCAGTGGCTCGAGTGCACGGTAGGTCAGGTAGTAAAAATGTTCATATACTTATAGTCAGAAAAATGGCACACAGAACAAGAGTAAGAGATTATTTTGCATATTTTACCTTTCAGAAGTAGAAGATGAGCCAAATGATAATCCACTGATTAACCTGGGTAAGCTTCTACTTCTTTCCATTAATTTTCTATGAAGTAAATTTTTACATTACATAACATCGGCATGTTAGAAACATTTTTGAGGCCTTTTTTTAAGTGATAAAATAGAAAAAATGCATAGTAGTTTCTACAAAAGGTTTATTGATATCGGTCCTTTGTTTTCATTAACAGGAGCAAAAACTCCCTTGATTGAAGGAGATATTGTTCTTCCTGTGAGTAGCATTTGGAATGCTGTTATATTTGGATGTTATCACTTACACAGGGAGAATATTGTTTATATATCTTACACGTTTCTGTTAAAGTCTGGTATTACTCTTTTAAAAAATGTGCAATATGTTGGCACGTGATAACAATTAATAAAAATGTATTAACTAGAGTAAGTGGTAATATTGAAAAGAAAAATGAAATATATTCGAATATGTGGTCAGCATATCCCAAACTATAAATGAGATATATTTTAAGTTGTATTCTATACAATTTATAATCAACAGCCTGGAAGAAATGCTCTCATTGACACAGTTTACAGATGGACGTTTCCTATCCCCTACATTCTGTCTGACAGCCTTGGTAGGTTAGGATATTATTACTCTGAATTCATTCTGTGAGTACCTAATTATTCACAGTTTTTACAAAATATTTAGATGTAAATGACCTCCTACAAAAGATAAGTTGTGGTTCTTGAATTACTCAACCTCTGACTTAATAGTTGAATAATTCTTGTTGGACTCCTCCAGACCTGAATGCAAAAGGAACTATCTTTCAAGCCTTTGAAGTATATCGGCTCAAGTCCTGTGTTGACTTTAAACCATATGAAGGTGAAAAGGCATACATCAAGTTTGAGAAACGAGATGGGTGTGTAACATTTTTCCAGATACATCTTTAGCATTTATTGTAAATTTTAATGCACTGTACTACTAACTCAACATGTTCTGAGTTGTTTTAACTGAACCCATCAATTTTATTGTGTTTAGGTGCTTTTCGAGTGTTGGGAAACAGCCCAGTGGGCAAGTGCTGTCTCTTGGGCCGGGATGTGATCATAAGGCTGTTGTTGAGCATGAGTTGCTGCATGCACTGGGCTTTTACCACATGCAGTCCCGTCAGGATCGAGACGACTACGTAAAGATCTGGCTGGATCAAGTCATTGATGGCAAGTTCATAATCATTTGGAAAAGGACTGAATAAAGGCTAGACTTAACACCATGAATCCTATGCATTTAAGTCAGTTACATATTTTTAAGACTTTGCAGGACACAGATTCAAATCCTTCATTAAAAATAAAAAATCCATACCCATACCCAAATCAAATACCCATTTAGATATATAATTAATTCCGACTTGTCAGAAGAGTTGTCCAATGTAGAGTAATAATATGTAATCATGTGGCTAGAAGTCATACTTCTTTAAATTTGCAGTCCTTGTCATGAGTCAGCAACACTAAGCCAGTTTCATGTTGACTTTTTCAGGCCTGCAGCACAACTTCAACAAATACAATGACAAATTTGTCACTGATATGAACACCCCGTATGACTACGAGTCAGTCATGCACTATAGGCCTTTCTCTTTCAACAAAGACCCTAACATCCCCACCATCACCACCAACATCCCTGAGTTCTACAACATTATCGGACAGTATTTGGACTTCAGTGAACAGGATGTTGTGAGACTAAATAAAATGTACAATTGCTGTAAGTGCTGCTTATTTTAAATATTTCCATAAGTGAGTACTTACACATTTCTAAAGGTGTTTCTGTGTAAACTCACTTAGTGACATTTTTCAGCTTCCAGTCTAACCTTGCTAGACCAGTGCACTTTTGAATACATCAATATCTGTGGCATGATCCAGAGTTCTACTGATGATGGTGACTGGGTGCACACCAAGAGCACTCCTGGCTCTGAAGATCACACTGTTGTTGGGAAATGCAGGGGTCAGTGACTAAATTAGTGGCAATAACATGAATTTCCATTTTGGGCTTGTCTGCTCTAATAATTTAGCATCTTTCAGATGCAGGATACAGTATGCACTTTGACAGTGCAGTTGGAAAAGCAGGGGAATCTGCTCTGCTGGAGTCTCGGCTACTATACCCTAAGAGGAAGCTGCAGTGCCTTCAGTTCTTCTACAAAATGACCGGTAGCTCCAAGGACAGGCTGACCATCTGGGCCAAGATGGATGATGGAACTGGGACTGTGCGCAAGCTAAAGAAAGTGCACACAATATGGGGTACTTACCTTTTGTAACACACACAAAATGCATTCAAATAACTATCATTTTCAATCATTTTAAGAAATTTTTCATCTTTCTTTTTTGCCACAGTTTTATCACTTTTTCATTGAACAACAAAATCATGAACTCATATGTTTGGGGATTGTTTCCCTTATAGCAATCAACTGTGAAGATGCTTTATGTATGTGCCTATTTATTAGGTGATATACAGAACTGTGCAAAAGTTTTAATAATAATAATCCTTTATTTATAATCCCACGAATGGGAAATTCGTTCTCTGCATTTCACCCATACACACATGTGCAGCAGTGGGCTGCTATTGAAAGCACCCAGGGAGCAGTGATGGGGACGGCACCTTGCTCAAGGGTACCTCAGGGCAACCTACTGGGAAGGGGTTCGAACCCCCAATCCTCCAATCATGTGTCTAACACCCTAACCACTAGGCCACCGCTGCCCCAGACAGGTGGGAAAAAATGCTGCAAACAAAAAATGCTTTCAGAAATATAAATAATGATTGTTCATTTTTATCAATTTACAAAATGCAAAGTGAGCCAACAAAAGAAAAATCTAAATCAAATCAATATTTGGTGTTACTACCTTTTGCCTTCAAACCAGCATCAATTCTTCTAGGTACACTTTCACAAATTCAGGGATTTTGTAGGATTATAGTCGGTGTATGATCAACCAGTTTTACCAAACAGGTGCTGATGGTCATCAATGTCACACGGAGGCTGAAACACAGTCATGTTTGGAACAACCTACCAGCCGAGTCCCTTCAAAAACTGTGTGCAAGTGTACCTAGAAGAATTGATGCTGTTTTGAAGGCAAAGGGTGGTCACACCAAATATTGATTTGATTTAGATTTCTCTTTTGTTCATTCACTGCATTTTGTTGATTGATGAAAATAAATGATTAACACTTCAATTTTTGAAAGCCTTCTTTGTTTACAGAATTTTTTCACACCTGCCTAAAACTTTTGCACAGTACCGTACCTATTAAAGTGGAAACTATGTATGTCATCATAAATGTAACTGTGTTTCTTTCGTTAGCTGATGATGATAAGGACTGGAAGATTGCTCACGTGCCTATGAAAGTTGGAGTGAAGTTCCGTTACGCCTTTCAGGCAGTGAAGGGAGACCCTGCCAATTCAAAAGGGGGCATATTCATAGATGACATTAGCCTGTCTGAGACACGCTGCCCCTCTGCTGTCTGGCGGATCCACAACTTCTCTCAAATAATGGAAACAGCTGATCGTAATACGTTCCTAGACAGCCCACGCTTTTATAGCCCGGAAGGCTATGCCTTTGGTGTCCGTGTGTATCCTCTTTCAACTTACACTGATTACACAGGCAACTATACTGGCCTCTACTTTCATCTGGCCAGTGGGGAGAATGATGTGGTCATGCAGTGGCCTGCTGTGGATCGCCAGGCTACTTTAGTTGTAATGGATCAGGATCCAGACATCAAGCTGAGGATGTCCTCAGCTCGAAGTCTCACCACAGACCTTGCAACAAGTAGGGCTTTTTAACTTTTTAGGCCTCTTAAGTTAGTCTGACTCCTTAATTCTAATGCATTAAGTTATAACTTTCTAACTATAATAAAAAAGATGTATGTATATATATATTTATTCTACTATTCTATTATCTGTTCATCTACAAGAAGAATCTAAAGCTTAGTAAATATTTTCCTTCCTGCAGCTCCTCAAGGCAAATTATATTGGGATGAGCCAAAAAAGGTTGGGACATATGACCCCAACTGCCAGTGCTACAGAGGCGAATCAAGAGGCTGGAGTAATTTCATCAAACATTTTGATTTACGCCGACGGAATTACCTGAAAAATGATGACCTCATCATCCTCATTGACTTTGAAGGTAAGCTTATAGTATAAAGGCATATTCAGTCATAAAGGAAAGGATGGCGAATTGTAACTTTTTTTTACTTTGTTTGATGTGTTGTTTTCTCCGTTTTAACACCCTTGAAGATTTAACACCCTTGAAGAAGAGTGAAGTCCCTGTTGCAGCAGAGAAGTGAAGTAAAGAAGTGAGTCTGAAATTTCAACACATACATCTGTGGATATTTTGCCCTACTTTGTTGACCATTATTAAATTTACAAAACAATGTTCCTCTCCACACATCTGCTGCAACATGTTCCAAAAGCTGACCGAAAATTGTATTGAAATACACGTATACTGCATTTAAACTGTATCAGATGTTTAATAATGTTATTGAAGTGTTGCTATTAATTTTCCATACGAAAAGTAAACATTATATGATTGAAACAGTCATGTTGGTTATTAGTTACTGTTACATTATTTTGCGTTCTCTTTTGACAGGAACAATGTGTTTTTTTTTCTCACAAAGCTGTGTGCAATCAACATGTTAATCAGATTCAAATTATTATTAAATATATTCTTAAAACCAAAGCTTGGTAGTGACTGAAAGTTAGGAAATCACAAGTTAATATGTAAATAGTGTTGCATATTTTGCTTTTATGGGATTTTGCAACACTTCCTATCTGCTATCCTATCCACCCAGAGCCAGTCCTGTCTTGTACAAGAACATGATCGAGAGGAAAATTCCTGTTCTCCCTGTTCCTAGAAGCCAAACTGCATAAAGAGTGATGTTGCATAACCAAGTAGATGCAAATAATGACTTTGATCTTTGCACAGTTTGGTGTGATTAATGAATGTACTGACTTATTGATCTTATGTGTCTTTGAAGAACTACTTTAGAGCCCTCATCAGCAAAAAGTTCTGCTGCAACCACAAAAAAACAACCTGCACGTTTACTGTATTTTTTATGCACCCTTAATGTATGTCAGAGAGGTTTCTATGGTTCAGTGCCACATAATAACCACTTTTCATTCCCTATCCACCACCAAATGTTTTAACTGAAATTGTAATGGTCTTCAACCCTGCCTTTCCCTAATTTTGTCCATTGGAGACTTCTACCACTTTTACCACACCTGAAGCAAGCCTTAAACATCTGGCTTTGCTTTGCTGGAAGATTAGCAAAAGCAAAAAATGGCTGTCTGTGAGCCGGGCTAAAGCTGTTTCTAAATGTTAGAAAGTAGCATGCCATAAATTTTGGATAAGAATTGTCCTATGTCTTGTTTTTCAGTGTTTTAAAGGAAGGAACAGCAGGTCCTGAAGACAGAAGAATGAAATGAGACATAGCAGAAACTGTATTAAAATTCCATGGAATGTCCTTGAATATGTTCCTGTGCTTAACTCATTAAATAATGCTTTGGCACTTTGAATATTGTGTGCCATGCTTTTCTACATTTTATGTTTAATAAAGTCTAAAAAAATGTTTTCTGGGCTTGATTTGATACACCTGCACTTGTTAAAATTGTACTGATAATCTATATATCAGGTTACATACCTGAACTATTTTTTGCTCTTTAAATTCCATACTTACAGTAACTAGTATGGTGACAAAAAGAGAGGACACTGCAAGGTCTGGTGAAGACATACAACAGGCTAGAAATAATAAAGATACCATGAAAATAATGAAATTGCAGATTTTTTTTTTTATTTCAAAAACACATGGGACATAGTAAAATAAAATTTATATATAATTTTGACGTTTATGAATCCTAGAATGACAGTCAGTAAATACAGACAAATGCATTTTTGAAAGCTTTTGCAATAGAATTCATTGTATGTGTATTCACTTTATTTCCATCAGACAAATGATGCTGCAAAGAGTACTGCTTAAAAAAACAACGAATCTGATTTGCTAACTGAATTTCAAGAGGAAACATTGAAAACTAGATTAATAAAGATCTGCCCACCACAAATAGAACTGGACTTCTGTCCAGCCTTTAAGACAAAATCCATAAAAAGTGTTGAGTCTTATCAGAAGCTCATTTTATGGTCTTTTGTTCATTTGGCATTTCTCTCATCTTTGCCTTCATGTAACCTTTTGTTACCTTTTTCCTCTCCAAATTAGTCTACAAAGGTCCACCATCACAGAGGCTGTATATGGAAGCCAATAATGAAAGGAGCTGCAGTCCAAAGTCCTATGCACTAATAAAGGGGCAGCATATTTAAACTGATGCAACGGATGCCTCTTTCATTCACTAATTGTAAAATCTTTTGGTTTCGGTGTCACCTTAAAAAATGCACCTCCTTGGGCTTCTAAGCTGCATGGCTGTTCTTTCTCTCTCCTCTTCTTTTACAGTAGGATCTCTTCCTTTTTCTTGATAGAAGCAATTGAAACTCAATTAGTGTCTGTGTGTTTTCTATTATGTTTGTTAATTCTTAATTTATTTTCTACTGCAGATTGGACGATTTTCCAGAGAGACCTGTAAGAGATCATTTTTCCCTCTTTCATTGTTTCTGTAGGACAGGCATGGATAGATAGCAAAAAGTTAGACTATATAGCACAAAGGAAATGTTGTATTGTATAGTGTACTACAGTATATTATACTATATTGTTGTAGAGTATCATGTTTTGAAGTTGATTACCTGATTATTGAGCATTTGGTACCAATTATACGTACTTTCAGTCTGTTTGATTCTTCCTGTAGCTCATGCTATTGATGGTGAAAAGGTCATGAGATGGGACATCCCTTTCATCAATAAAGGTTACTTTGATAATATCGTTACCATTTCTAGAATTCCATAAAAAGTACTGCACCACTATTAATGGGAAAATGCTTGTTTTTGGATTAGATGTGAAGACGCCACTGGTTGATGGTGACATGGCAGTTCCTGTGAGTAAACTGTATTTGGATCTTATCTGTATTTTACACTTTGAACTTACCAAGGTTATCTACATCTTGATAGGACTTTCTTTTATCTTGGGCATAGCTTACAGCAATTAATGAATGATGGTTTTATCAATCGTCATTGCATAAGAATATTTAGAGCCTCTCTAATTCAAGGTAGGCATTTTTTCTTTAGATCTGACACTGTTTCAAGGGTGATTTCCCTGTACTAACACTGATACTTTTAAAAGCCTTCTTGTGCTCATGAAATGGAACATTCCTATTTGTACGTTGCAAACTGCTGACCCAGACCCTTTTTCAGAACTTCATGTTCAAATAAAACTAATGTAAATGCTTCCCCTTTTTTCTGCCATCAGCACCGCATTAGTGTGATGGTCATGTGTGTACAAGGAGCCCAGAAAAAAAGTCAGACAGGAACCCTCAGGCCCTTCTAGGCATTTAATGAAGGCCCAAAGTGTTTTGGAATCTAGATAAATACCTCTGTGTTTATTTGTTGTTAATTTTCACTGAATGCATTCATCCTTGTAGTTTAACTCCATAAGTGATGCAATATTTGAAACAGAAAGTTTCCTTCTCTGTGGTATCTAGGCAAATACGGCCACCCAAGTGCTCCCCTTGACTACACTTCCAGCAACTGGCTTTAAGTGCTAATGTATCAGATGACTTACCAATAGTAGTAAGAAGTGACAGAGGAAAAGAATGTTATTCCAACCTGCACAGTTATTTACGGAAATTATTATTTTTTTTGTTTTAAAAGTAAAGGTCATGATCACACATACTGATACAATGATGTCAATTTGCCTTCCAATGCTGTTGTTAACAGTGTACACACTAACAGTTTTGTAAACCTGTTTAGCCCATCAGTATTAAGGGTGAAAGGTTGGTTATTATTTAAATAAAATAACAATAATAAACAATTTGCCTTTGTCAAAAATATTAATTGCGAAATCCCACAACCATTAACATGCTTTGTTTCTATTTTAGCCTGGACGTAATGCTCTGAAAGATAAATCTTACAGATGGCAATTCCCCATTCCTTACATCTTAGATGACAGCCTTGGTAAGAACTTGTCATAGACGTTAGCACTATTTCCTCTAATGCTAAATATGTCATAAGCAGTCACACTATTTACTCAATGAAGACTCTCTTTTCATAGATCTGAATGCAAAAGGTGTCATTTTCCAGGCCTTTGAGACCTACCGTCTGAAATCCTGTGTGGATTTCAAACCATATGAAGGAGAGAAGAGTTTCATCAGATTTGAAAAGTTAGAGGGGTATGTCGGAGTCACCAGTATAAGAAAAATATTAGCCATTTAAGGTATTTTTGTGATGTGTTTCATGATAATAATCAAGGCCAGTAGAATGAGTAAAAAATAATTTAAAGAAGAAACAAGAAAAACTATTATTATTTGAAAAAATTAAAAATGATTATTATTTGAAAGAAATAATCAAAATAAAATAATGTACCATCAAATCTGCTATTTGCTATCATGCAGTTGCAACCAATTATATTGATGTTTGTTGTTTACAGGCTCTTTGTTATAGGCCTTTTTATGATACATTCACCACATCCATAAACCTCCTCTTTGGCCTACCTCTTTTCCATGTCTTTTACATGTCCAAACCAATGCAACCCTGCTTCTTTAACATCGTCTGTAAAACGTCTAGCCTGAGTCGTCCCTCTAATTTACTCATTTCTAATCTTGTCCATCCTTGTCACATCCAATGAAAATCTTTAACACCTCCTTTCTTTAACACTTTTTCAACACCTCCTGCTCTGAGTCCTGTCATTTTGTCAGCACCACTGTCTCCCATCTGTATAGCATAACTGGTCTTACTACTGTCCTGTAAACCTTCCCTTTCACTCTTGCATGTACACGTCTGCCAAAAATCACTCCTGTCATTCGTCTCCACCCATTCCAACCTGCCTGCACTCTCTTCTTCACCTCTCTTCCACACTTATTGCTACTCTGAACTGTTGATCCCAACTAATTAAATTCCTTTACCTTTGTTACCTCTACTCCCTGCATCCTTCACTTTCCTCCCTTTCATTCACACTCATGTATTCTGTATTTGTCCAACTCACTTTCATTCCTCTCCTCTCTAGAACATATCATGATAAAAATCACTATTTTGATTTTCATATGAAGTGATGGGCTAATGGGTAGGGTTTAGGCAAATGTTGTGCGTTCATGTCCCATACTAGTATATTGCCCTGAGTTGGCCCTGAGACAGGTATCACTGCTGCCCAGACGCTAGATTTAAGGCTGTACCCTCTTGCATGTTGTGCTTAGGTTAAATGCAAAGAAGCATTTCATTGTGGTGCACAGTGTTGTTCTATGGTTTGTTCACAATAACAAATAGTCACTTTCATTTTTCACATATAAGGCTTAACCTCTCCTTTCTGTATCTTCAGCATCATATTAATGCTCCATTCCTTTCTTCGCTGTGGTGCTGTTCTCTACAGATGCTGGTCAATGGTTGGAGACCTTAAAGAAGGCCAACGACTCTCCCTTGGAGAAAACTGTGATTACAAAGGCACCATAATGCATGAAATTCTTCATGCACTGGGCTTCTACCATGAGCAGTCTCGCACAGACAGGGATGAATATATCAACATTTGGTGGAATCAGATCATTCCCGGTAATCCCCTGTAAATGTTCTTTTCAGCTTTCACATGTCATTGTGGTTTTAGCCATAACCTGTACTGAATAAGCAATGTTTTTAAAGAGAGTGTAAGGCATGTTGTAAAAGAGTGTAAGAAATGTTCATCTCCAGGACTTGAATTCTTTTTCTGGCCCTGAATTTTGTAGTTACTGGTTAGTTCACACTACTTGACCTATCAAGCACATCAAATATTTCAATATCTACCAGTAATTACTTAATGCAGGACTGGAAAATGGATGAACTGGATTTAATTCAGATTTAATTTACTCTAATTATTGTTGTTGCAGGTATGGAGCACAATTTTAACAAATATGATGACACTTTAATTACTGATCAGAACACTCCTTATGATTATGAGTCCATTATGCACTATGGACCCTACTCCTTCAATGTAGACCCTCGTTACCCCACCATGACAGCCAAAGACCCAGAGCTGACCAAAGCCCTTGGCCAGTATAATGACTTCAGCACTCTGGATTTGCTGAGACTGAACCGGATGTATAACTGCAGTAAGTTTTTCATCACATTCATAACAGATGGACACAGAAGAAAAATTCTGGTCTTGGAACAAAATTAATTACTTGGAACATTTTTTTTTTATATAATGAACTTTCAGTTAAGAATGTTTTTTCTGGCTTCTGGGGCAGCGCTGGCCTAGTGGTTAGGGAGTTGCCCCCACATCGGAAGATTGTGGGTTCGATTTCCTCACCAGTAGGTTGCCCTGAGGTACCCTTGAGCAAGGTACCATCCCTGTCACTGCTCCCTGGGCACTTTCAATAGCTGCCCACTGCTGCATGGTGTTTGTATGGGTTAAATGCAGAGGTCCAATTGTGGTTGTGGTTCACTGTGTGCTGTGCTGTGACCTCGCAATGACAAGGGTGTTCACATTCAGTTTTGAAGATTAAAGGTTTCATTAGTAGCAACAGGATGCTGTGAATTGGAGATGTGGAATGATGATTGAATTAAAAAATCATAAACTTCTGTGGTAATTTTTTTTTATGCTGTAAGATGGAAAATGGGGCAGCGGTGGCCTAGTGGTTAGGGCGTCGGCCACATGATCGGAGGATCGGGGGTTTGAACCCCTTCCCAATAGGTTGCCCTGAGGTACCCTTGAGCAAGGTGCCGTCCCCGTCCCGCTCCTCCCTGCGATGGGCTGGCGACCTGTCCAGGGTGCGTCCCCCGTCCTCGCCCTGTGTGCGCTGGATTGGACACCAGCACTCCCCCGCGACCCCGTTTGGGACAAGCGGCAGATAATGGATGGATGGAAGATAGAAAATTTAATTTGATGTGTTCTTTGTAGCTGCTCCTCTCACTTTGCTGGACCAGTGCTCCTTTGAAACACTTGGGATTTGTGGCATGATCCGGAGGCATCAGGAGAATGGGGCCCAATGGGTGCACTCACAGGGCACCCCTCAGTCTCCTGACCATACTCTCATTGGCCAGTGCAGAGGTCTGGCATTTCTTCTCATCAAAAATTTTATTATTCATCAGATCTGTTGCAGATCATTAAGTTATGTACAAAAGTGGGTAAATGTTTGCCATCATATTTGGTAGAAGTTAATAAAAACTAGTACACATACTCTAGATAGGACATACTGCACATTTTAAAACACAGTTCCTTATTATTTGTTCAATTATTTTAATATTCCCCCTCTAGCCCTCTACCTTTCAAATCTTGTTTTTAACCACCCTATGCTCTCTCTGTTTAGTCTTAGCTCTCATCATTTATCACCTAGATGGGGTATTGTCCCACCAAAACACCAACCCAATTTTCTTCTATATTTATAAAATAACATTTCATACTGCTACAATATGTCCAACATGGACTGAACTGGTAAATTAGTTTATGAAATACATAATGACAGGAGATTTTAGCCCAGAGGGCATCTTTACCCATTTTAATGTTCTTTGAACATTGAATAATTTTTTTATCAGATCAAATTGTACAAAGGGTCTCCATTTAATTCCATAAAAAAAAATATGTGAAGGTTAATTGATTGTATACTAAATATAATATTAAATATTGTATAGTGTAAATTTGTTTTTTCATTATCTCTTTAAGGTGCAGGACACTATATGTTCCTCAGCACAAGCTCTGGAAAGCCTGGTGAATCTGCTTTCCTGGAGTCAAGGAATCTTTATCCTAAACGGAAGCTACAGTGTCTTCAGTTCTTCTACAAAATGAATGGAAGCCCAGATGACAAAGTAGTCATCTGGACAAAACAGGTAGCATTAGATGGTACCCCGACTGGCAGGGCTATAGCAACACTGCATGGTGAGAAACTCAAGTTTTCTGCCTAATTCTGCATCTGATAGACTTTATCTTTCATAAGAGAGTGTTAATATGTCATGTTGCTGCTTCAGGTGATGAAGATCATTCCTGGAAGATTGCCCACGTTCCCCTGAGAATGGATGGAAAGTTTCATTATGCATTTCAGGGCATTAGTGGAGACCCATCTCATTCATTTGGGGGAATTCTGCTAGATGATGTTAGTTTGGCCGAAACTCGTTGTCCCAGTGCAACCTGGAGAATTGCCAACTTCAGTTCCTACCTGGCTAGCTATGCTATGGGCGAGTATATTCAGAGCCCACGTTTTTACAGCCCTGAAGGTTATGGCTTTGGCCTACAACTTCTTCCTAACTCCAATGTGAATGGTTACATCGGAGCCTTTTTCCATTTGATGAGTGGTGAGCATGACAAGACTTTGCTCTGGCCTGCTGGAAACAGGCAGGTAACCATGACAGTGCTGGACCAGGACCCTGATGTCACACAACGGCAGTCCTTCTCCTACAGTTTTACAACAAATGGTAAACAGCTCATACCAGGTGAGCTGAGGCCCTTGCATGAACTTACACTTGTTTCGTTGCCTTTCAGTTTGTTCATTTTTATTCTTAGATGTCTTCTGCAATTTCAGCCAGGAACTTTACAGCAACCACTTTGGTCTTCTAGGTACTAATCACTTGTACTGGGACAATCCATCTAAGGTGGGCTCATATGACCCTTCCTGTGACTGCTACCATAGCTGGACCTGGGGCTACAATGCTTTCTTCTCTCACTATGACCTGAGCCGCAGGAGCTATTTGAAGAATGATGACTTAATTCTCTTCATTGAGTTTGAAGGTACTCTTAATAAATGTAGTTTATAATTTACAAATAGGTCTATACTGAGGAACTTCTAAGACCTAAAGAAACTGTTTATCTGTGTATTAAGCATGGTTAAATTTATGGAATATGATTACAGACAAAATACAAGTACAGATGCAAAAACAAATACAAATAAAGCCGAAAGTGTCAGAAAAATTCAGTTTTCATAAGTATTAGTTCATATTTTGTGAACCGTTTAGAAGAAAACATTTTGCTCAATTTCTTATGGATTTCCTGAGCCATGCACTGCTCTCTTGATTTAATCTAATGAAGTGATTTATTGAGTCAAACCAGGTATTAAATAATAATAATGCCTGTGAAATTTGATATTTCTACAAAAAAAAATCATTAGATATAGAGAACTGTGTCCATTGCAAAAAATATTTGAAAACTTAAATGGTTATTTGCATGGTTACGTGGTTTTCTCTGATGGAGATTTGTGGTATATGGTTCCATATGTTGCACCAAAAAATTTTGGCACTGGCAAAAAAAGACAGGCAGCAGAGATAGCAGAGAGAGAGGTGTCAGAGTTAATGATGCTGAGATTTTCGTTGGGTGTGATAAGGATGGACAGGATTAGAAAGTAGTACATTAGAGTGACAACTCTTGGACATTAAAGAAGCAAAGTTGCATTGATTTGGACATGTCCAGTGGAGAGAAGAAGAATATAGAAGATGGAAATGCCAGGAAAGTGGAAGACCAAAGAGGAGGTTTATGGACATGGTGAGAGAGGACATGCAGGCAGTTGGTTTGAAGGAGGAAGATGCAGAGAAAAGGAAGAAATGGAGACGGTTGATCTGCTGTGACGATTCCTAACAGGATATTTAATTAAAAATGGTTCACTGTTGTAAGTACTCATCAGAACTCATTTTACAAAGATTTATTCTTTTTCTTTTCAGATTTAAACCCACTGATCTGATGGCAATAAGGACCACGCACCCACAAACTGTTGATTATTCGCTATGAATGCTTTATTTTAAGTGATTTCATTGAATTTTGTTTGAAAAATTGTTGTTTGAAATATCAAGCTTATTGCTATGCCATATTTCAATAAAAAATTTTTCTCTGCCAAATCTTGTCAGATTGAAGATTGCTCAGCTAAACTTAAAGGTTAACTTTATCAATAGTACATCAATTTTGGAATCAAAGATTGCTGGGATAAGCTGTTGAAAGGTCTTGAGAGATAAGGTGCATAATAATGCTGACACTCATTGTACAAAAACACCATAAATCACATGTTGTAAACTGGTGGCTCTATCAATGTGTGAAGCACAGGCTTTGAGTGTCCATGAGTTTCAGATCAAAGTACTTTTCAAGTATCGTTTTTCACTGATACGTTTAATCTGCCAGTGCGACACATGCACTTGCCTACTCAAGTTAAAATGGACCTCTCATGGAAAACCCTCTTTTTGTCTCTTCTGCTCACAGTAAAGGTATTTTTAAGATTATTACATATTTAGAAAAGAACGAAAGAATGAATTGATCAGTAAATGCATTTTAGATGTTAATAATTATTTGTACATAATACACATGTATTCAGTTTTGTAAATGTAGTGGACATTATTCCCTTTCCTTCTGTTGAACTGACCATGAATGTGATTTCTTTTGATAAAATGTAATATTTTTTTTCTTTCTTTCTTTGTCTACTTTTAGCTACATGCTCTCCCTGCAGAATATGGTATATGTACAATTTTTACCAGTGTGTTTAGATGTAAGATAAAGTATATCACTGATATCATCACCAAGAGTGCAGTCATTCTCACACTGTTGACGGATGTTTTGAAATGAATAGGTGGTGAAGCCGATGCTGGGGAATTGCGTGAGGACATTCTTGAAATAAATTCAGGTCAGTGACTCTTTCATTTTAATTAAAGACTTAGTCTAGTCAAGTGTCTCATATTCATTTTGTGGAAACGTTTTAGAAAAAAAATACAGCCCAGATTTGGATCAACTTTAGAGTGATCAAAACCTTTCTTGAACATAAGCTTAAACCATTAGTCCATAAGTCATCCACCTATCCTAACTAGCGTTGTGGTTGCCAGAGCCTCTATCAGAATCTTAGTGAGAATGAAGACACTCTGGACAGGTTGCCAGTGGGATTAAACTAGTATCTTAAATAAACTAGACATAGCTACACATGATATTTCACACAAACCGGTAAACTGCATATTGTTGCCATCAACAATAAAAAGAATATTTAAGAAAATAAAAAAATAAAGGACTGGAGACTGAGGGACAAATGTTGTGGCCTCTTGAATCTGTTTCTTGGTGACAAAAAGGTGCTTTTCCCCCCTCATGCATACATTTGGTGGAGCTCCATTCAAAAGTGGGCGGATCACGCAAAAAGTAGATGGAGATGCTACATGTTCCACTGAGCTAACTAAAATTTGAGCAGCAGGCAGTGGGTAGTGTTTTTGTTGATTTTTCTTTATCTTTTAAAACCACGTATACATTTGTGTTAGTTTGCATAAAGCCAAATTTTATGTTGAGTCTTGCTTTTGAAAGAACCGTTCTCCCTGGATTTTAAAGGGTGTTTAGAATCATTGAATTACTGAAAGGTCCAGGCAGGGCAAAGCCTAAAATATCATGATTAGTTGAACTGACTACACTAATCAGCCCATGAATCAGTAAAAGCAAAATAGTCCCAAATAATCAATGATCCACCCCCGTATTTGACAGTGGCTATCATGTGCTTTTCTTTGTACACATTTCCTTTTTCTTTAAAAACCAAAATAACGATGTTGTGCATTTTTGACCCATCTGACCACATCACATGAATACCATCACATGGTTGTTTTACCCAGTCTGAAGGATGTTAATAACTTTGGAGTTGCATATTCTTGATCTATCCATGAATTATGTGTGCATGTAATTAATGTTTGTTCAAACCTGTTCCAAATTATTTGTCACTGTTTTACAGAATCCCAGAGAGATTTGTTTGAGGGAGACATTGCTATAGATGTATGTGAAGTTTCATATGCAATATAATATGATCAGTAACATTCACATTTACATTAAAGTGCAAAAAGTCTGGAAAACATATATATATACTTGTTAATGAAAAGAAGTAACGGTTAAATACGTATGCAATGCATTCTGATTTAAAGTGTGTGTGTGTGTGTGTAATTAGATTAGCATTTTCATGTTCTCACATCCTGTATTTTCATTTATCTACCAGTAACCGCTTAAGTTACTTGAGTGCTGCTGAAGAAATTATTTTTAATAAAATATTTTTAACTAAATTATGCCTTAATTAGTTTATAAGCAAAAGTAATGTTTTATTGTTTTAAAGTTTATTTGTATTTCTTTTAATGATAAATATTATCTTTCATAGCAAACACACAACAAAGACTTTTGCAGATTACTGTATTTCAAATATCTAAAAAAATATAAATATTCATATCATTGTTTTTTTCTAGCCAAGAAGGAATGCAATTGTGGATGAAACAAAAAGATGGAGGTTTCCTATTCCCTACATACTTACTGATACTTTAGGTAGGTTTCTGCAGACTTTTTCACCTCCAAGATAACCTTGTTCAGACACTTTCAGTTTTAGCATTTTTTAAAATTAAAATGTATTTGTTGTTTTTTAGATCTCAATGCAAAAGGTGTAATCCTTCAAGCGATTGAAATGTATCGCCTCAAGTCCTGTGTGGATTTTAAGCCATATGAAGGAGAGAGCACCTACATTTCTTTCACCAAGTTGGATGGGTAAGTTATAAATACTCAAATAGTTTGGTGGCGGTGGTCCAGTGGTAGGATACTTGCCTACGGACCTATGGCTCAAGAGGTCCCAGGTTCGAATCCCACCTCTGGCACTACCACCACTGGGTCACTGAGCAAGACCCTTAACCCTGAGTTGCTCCAGGGGGACTGTCCCTGTAATTAGGACATGTAAATCGCTCTGGATAAGAGTGTCTGCTAAATGCCGTAAATGTAGTTTCATTGCCCGCTGCTTGTTCCACACAAAAGCTCATTACATGGGTGGCCATAAAAAGTTAAACAATAACTTTACTTTATTTGGTGTCTTCATCCCACTCATTAAAAACTTTATTTCAAATAGTTTTTGATGTAAAGAAATAAATGCCAGGTTCTCAGTCACATCTATAATATTGAATGTAATTGCTTGCAGAAAGACAGAACTGAGCTGAAAAAGATGTTGTTGTGTCTAAAAAAGTGCAAAAACGTGGAATAAATTCAATAGCTTATTGTAATAACACTTATTATAGCCTTCTTGTGCTTTACTACTGCCTGTTAAAAGTTCAGTTTCCCTACTGTTTTTCTTGATGACAGTTGCTGGTCATCTGTTGGAGATCTGCAGACCGGGCAGAATGTCTCAATTGGAGAAAGATGTGACACAAAAGCTATTGTAGAGCATGAACTCCTGCATGCTCTGGGGTTCTATCATGAACAGTCACGTTCAGACAGGGATGACTATGTAAAAATCTGGTGGGACCAAATTATTCCAGGTAGGTTCTTCTACTCAAGAAATGCATTCTTAAAATCTCAGTGGAAAGGACCATTTCAATTCCCTAAAAAAATAGTTTCTTAAAGAGATGTGGAGAACCTTCACAGACACTGTTCTTTCTTGACTGAAGGGTTTTTAAAAGAATGTTAACATTGTGTAGAGATTTTTCAGATTATGATCAAAGTTATCCAGATTATTTATATCATATGCTAAAAAAAGATTCTTCAAAGAACCATCCTGTGAAAAGTTCCTTAGAGTACTAGAAGCAATCTATAGACGTAGCTCTGTGATATAATTTTATGAAGAACCCTTTCTGACATCTTTATTTTTAACACATGCTGTACTATGACTGCCAGACTAACTAAGTTCAAATATAATGTGTAATTATTCATTTTGTGTTTTGTGCAATGTGGTAATATCTTAATTTTGATTTCTAAAAGGAAAGGAACACAACTTCAACAAATACAGTGATGACTTTATCACCGATCTAAACACTCCTTATGATTACGAGTCCATCATGCACTACAGGCCGCTCTCCTTTAACGCAAACCCTGACATCCCAACCATTACCACAGCCATTCCTGCTTTTAATGAAATCATTGGACAGCGCCTGGATTTCAGCGCTATTGATCTGGAGAGACTAAACCGCATGTATGACTGTGGTGAGTGATCATAAAGTCAAATTACACTGTGGCCGTAATGCAAGTTGTCATTTTCAAAGTAGATATTCCTATAATTTATATAAGTTGAGTAATAAGTATACTGAACCTGAAAGTTGAACTTAATCCTTTTAAAGATGTGTGCAACTTAAAAAAAATAGATCTGCAGTGTGCCAGACACATGTCTTTCCAAAAAAAAAAAAAAAAAAGAAACGGTTCCACTTCGGTTATAGGTGTGGATGGCCTTGATTGGGACTGAAGTTTAGTAGAACTTCACAAAATACAAAACTACTTATGACAACCTACTTGTACTGCTCTCATAAACATAACATACAGATGACCCAGGATTTTGGGATCAAGTTTTGGTTTTTAGATTACACTGACTAAAATTAGTTTGCTATGTAACAGTTAACATAGTACATTCACTATAGTCCCCCATTTAAAGTGTTTTTAATCAGTATTTTTTAAAATTCAGTATTAAAAGTAAAGATCAAACATGTTTAAATGGATGTGGAAGCAACATTGAACTGCATGCATTTCTCCCTACTCTGATCCTCCTGATTTTCAAAGTAGGATACATCAAAGGCATGCATCCCAATTTTGCATTAAAATGTACTTATGCTTGTTTGCAATGCACAATGGATTCTTTTTTACCATATTGTTTAAAGTTATTTATTTATAGAAGTGTTTAAATTCTTGGTTCTTGCCATTTATGTCGATCTGCTCCTTTTTATTTTAACATAATTATGAGGTAGAACTACATCTTAATTATTGTCACCGTCTGCCATGGTTTGGGTTTGGTGTGGTCACGGTAGTGGGCGCTCTGTTCTGACTGGGCACACCTGAGCTCATGGAGGCACAGGTGTGCGTCACTGGGGCTGCTGTTTAAGCCCCAGTGAGTCAGAACAGAGCGGTTCATTCATTAGGCAAAGCCTTAGGTTACGGGTGGTTCTGTTGGGTCTTGTGTCTTGTTTTGTTTACTCTGGTCAATAAAGTTATGTTCTGGATCACTGGCTTTGCGCAGACGCACTTCCTGCGGGTGATCCCCATCAGTGTTACAATTATAAACGGAAGAAATTGAGATTCAATAATTTCATCAAGGATCATGCAGCTCTTTTTTGCTGATTAATAGAGTAACAGAAATATAAAATTGTAAGCCTTCTAAACAATCTACCGACTTGACAGCAATGAAATTATAGGTTAAAAAAAATATGATTTTTTTTATTTTTACCTGGTGTTGGCTCAAGGCTTATTCTTGGCTTATTCTAAGTTTTTTCAAAATCAAATAAATATGAGTAAACCTGCATTATTATTTGTTCACTACCACTAAATCAAACAGCTCTTTTTAAAGAGGAAGTGATTTAATTGACCTTAAATTGTGTTTGCAGCTGAAACACACACTCTCCTGGACCAGTGTGCCTTTGAGCAGATCAACATCTGTGGAATGATCCAGAATGAGAACGACAGTGGAGACTGGGTCCACACTTTGAGCTCTACAGATGTGAAAGACCACACTCTTGGAGGACAGTGCCAAGGTACAGAGCCTGTGACCTCACCCAAATGAAATTGTTTTAAAAAGGAATGTTTTTCCTGGTTTTTAAGTTAGTTTAACTACTGGCTGACTGGTAACATTTATTTGTGCTGTTATATAGAATGTTGTGAGTATAATATGTCTCCTCTGGAATAAGTCTTCATCTAAGTGCCCCTTCCTTATACATACACTCAAAGGCTATTTAATTAAAATCAGATATAGTTAAATCCTACATTTTAAAATGTCTTGAGCAATTTGTTTTGTTAATTGTCTTTGTGAAAATTATTTTTATATATATATATATATATATATATATATATATATATATACACTGTGCTCAAATAAATTAAAGGAACACTTTGACAAAAACAAATCAAGCTAGATATCCATATTGATATGGAATGGAATCAGTTAGGAACAAAAGGATGCCACATCACATCATGATGAAAATGACATCACTGAGCTCCTGGACTGGCTGTGGTGCAACCTGGTGCCATCAGATGGACCTAAGCAAGATGTCCCAGAGATCTTCTGTTGGATTTAGGTCAGATGAGCATGGAGTTCAGTCAATGGTATCAATTCCTTCATCCTCCATGAACTGCCTGCAAACTCTTGCCACATGAGGCCAGGCATTATAATGCGGCAGGAGGACACAGGACCCACTGCTCCAGCGAAGGGTCTAACAATGGGTCTAAGGATTTCATTCTGAAATACCTAATTGCAGTCAGGGTGCCATCATTTATCCTGTACAGGTCTGTGCGTCCCTCCATGGATATGGCTCACCAGACCAACACTGACCCACCACCAAACCAATCATGCTGAACAATGTTGCAGGCAGCATGACGTTCACTGTGGCTTCTCCAGACCCTTTCACCTCTGTCACATGAGCTCAGAGTGAACCTGCTGTGAAAAGCACATGGTGCCTGTGCTGGACTGACTCTGGCAATACTCATCCTGTTCCTCCTTGCACAATGGAGCAGATACCTGTCCTGCTGATGGATTAAGGACCTTTGACAGCCCTGTCCAGCTCTCCAAGAGAATGTCTCCTGGAATCTCCTCCATGCTCTTGAGACTGTGCTGAGAGACACAGCAAACCTTCTGGCACTGGCATGAACTGATGTGCCATCCTGGTGGAACTGGACTGCCTGTATAACATCTGTAAGGTCCAGGTATCAACTCATGCCACCAGTAGTGACACTGACCCTAGTCAAGTGCAAAACTACTGAAATGCAGTCAAAAAAGATGAAGAGGGAAAAATGTCTGTGGCCTCCATCTGCAAACCATTCCTGTTTTTGTTTCGTCTCTTTGTTGCCCCTTTAGTGCATATGTTGTTAATTTCATTAAAACAGCTGACACTGATTAACAACCCCCTCTGCTACTTAACTGACCAGATCAACATCCAAGAAGTTTAACTGATTTGATACTATGCTCTGATTAAAAAGTGTTTCTTTCACTTTTTTGAGCAGTGTAAATATATATATATATATATACATATGTATATATATATATATATACAACCCCTTCCCAGTGGGTTGCCCTGAGGTACCCTTGAGCAAGGTGCCGTCCCTGTCCCGCTCCTCCCTGCGATGGGCTGGCGACCTGTCCAGGGTGCGTCCCTCGCCCTGTGTGCGCTGGGTTGGACACCAGCACCCCCCCGCGACCCTGTTTGGGACAAGCGGCAGAAAAAGAAAAAGAAATATATATTATACACACACATTATATATATGGAAATATATATTGCAGTCTGTACTGTAGAGAATGTGTATTTTCTACAGTTATGAAGTCATTAAGAGTCACAACTACTGACTTTTTATGCACAGTTTATCATCTTCTACTACATCCATACCAGATATCAGAACAAACAAGACAAGATATTGCTTGGATAGTAGATTTTTCTCTCTCCAACAGTGAAACTGGCATGCTAGTGGCTTGGTGTTGTGTTGCACTGTTGCAAAAGTATGAATGTATGGTAATTTTACTTGTCACTTTTGTATTGAGGCTAATTAACAGCTAAAGCATCCAGTCAGCTGTGCCTTTAAAGTTTAAATGTGTCCACTGACTAAAGGCTGTTTGTTCAAATGTTGTTTGTATGGCTGCCCTTTGCTGCACTGTTTGTATGGGTTTAATGCAAAAAATGGTGTAGTGTGGGTTGTGCTCTGGTGTGTTCACGCTGACAAATAGTCACTTTCACTTTCAATATGTACCATCATGGTAGATCTTTCTAAGTGGCCCAAAAGTGTGTAATTTACTAAGACCACCAATAAATGCCTTTTATTTTTGCAGATGCTGGATATTATATGAAATTTGACACAGCTAACCAAGAAGTTGGATACAGTGCTTCTCTAGAATCTCGCATTCTTTACCCTAAAAGGGGCTACCAGTGCCTACAGTTCTTCTACAAGATGTCTGGAGGTCCAGGGGATGTGATGGTTATTTGGCTGAGGATAGATGATGGCACTGGAAACGTTCGCAAAGTCATGAAAGTGCACACAATAAAAGGTCTGTTGCCAGTAATGTAAAACAGAAGATTTTCAACAGCATTATTACTAAGGTCAACATTTAGATTGGGGGAGACTTCTGAACATGGTAGGAGAGATATTTGATTGAATTTGAGTTCAATCTTAGTAAGTCATTTGATGTCCATGAATAATCTAGAACTGTGAATACAGCACAACCTTAAAAAGAAAATTAGGACAAATTTGACAAATTTACATTTACATGGACAAAGGAAGTAATACTGAAACTGTAAAATACTTTCCGTCACTTTTTTTCATTGATTGGCGGCTGACATGTTGGTGTCAGTTGGTGCCAGAAAAATGAAAGAGTTAAAGAGGCGCAAATGCACACCAACACTCTACAAACTAACACTTTAAGACTAACCAAGACTTTAAACCAACTATATAACCTCCAACACTCCCTCCGATACACAAAAAGAACACTCAAATGTGTGCAAAACAGGTGAAAGGAATACTGAGGGAATGGGAGCGCAGTGAGCACCGGATCACGGGTGGGGATGTGACATTGGCGGAGAGTAAGTGTCATTGACTGTTACAATGTTACATTAGTGATCTTTGATCACTAATTCTTTACAACTGCCCTAAATTTAGCTTCATTGTGTATACTAGAATTTCTTATCATTTTTTTTACAATTCTAGTAAATATATAAAAACGACTACTTTATTTATTGTTGTCAGTTTTCTACTGAAAACCCTAAAAGAACTAAGAAACTGTCCAAAAATGCTTTCCATGAAAATGTGTGCAAAGTTTGCAAGTATTCATCTTTTTGTGCATGTCATTTAAAAGCTATCGAAGAAAATGTCAATATGTAACTTCTTCTGCAATGTGATGTAACCAAAAGTCAATATGCAGCTAAACTAAGCATTCTCAAAATATACACTTTTAGCAGGTACAACTGACTAAATCTTCTATAAAACATCTACATCTACACAATGAAACATTATCAGTATCACTTTGCTTTTTTACATTACTGTATTCACTGATTAAAGGTATCTCTTTAATTGCTTAAGGTGATAATGAAGATTCATGGAAGATCGCCCATGTGACGCTGAATGTAGAAGAAAAATTCCGCTACTTTTTCCAAGGCATTGTGGGTTCAAAAAAAACATCCGGTGGAATATTCATTGATGACATCACTTTGTCTGAGACAACCTGCCCAAGTGCTGTCTGGAATGTCCAGAACTTCACTGGATTGCTTACAAGCATCCCACATGGTGAAAGTGTCCGCAGTGCTTGTTTTTACAACTTGGAGGGCTATAGCTATGGCATTGACGTTTACCCTAATGGCAGAATCAATTCATCTGCAGAGCATGTGGGAGTGACCTTTCATTTGTGTAGTGGTGAGAATGATGCAGTATTAGAATGGCCAGCTATTAATAGGCAGGCCACCATCACCATCATGGATCAACATCCAGATGCGACCCTCCAGATGTCAAACAGCAGAAGCTTCACCACCGGTTAGTCTGCTTAAAAATGTATTCCAGTTATGATTTGGTTGGATGGGCAAGAGCGATCATCACAACTGCTGACTTGCTGTTGAGTCCATATTCAGGATTAATTCAGCTTTTTTTAAATGTTCTCGTATTAACAACCTGCTGCAGGTTCTGAGCAAAATAAATCCTGTTAAGTCATTTACATTTTCTCTTCAGTAAAAGAGTTTATACATTTATACAGAAAATAATCATTATTGACAATAAATCATTATTGACAATGCTTTATCAGATGAATCCTATTGGTGGAATAAACCCTCCATATCTGGAACATGGGACGACAGTTGCCAGTGCTTCAGAGGGCTTCAATTTGGCTGGAGTACATTCATCTCCCATCAGCAGCTTAAGAGGAGAAGCTTTCTTAAGAATGATGACTTGATCATCACTGTTAACTTTGATGGTAATTTTTTTTTCTTTGAAATCTGAATCATATACATTGAATCCTTATGAAAGCTTCAACACTCACACTCACACTCACTCACTCACACGCACACACACACACACACACAAACACAAATACACTATATAATATTGCTTGATTTGCTTGATTGTTTAATATTGATTATTCTTAATTAAGCTTTATTGTCCTCAGATTTGACTCACCTTTTAGAATCTGAGGTGCCTGTCCAAACCGAAGCCTCTAAAGAGACTTTACCTATAGATGAAGGCTTGTTCCAGATGCATAAAGTTCGAGAGGCTCGTGCTGTCAGTGATCCCTGTCAGCCTAACCCTTGCCACAATGGAGGAGTTTGCATCACTTTTCAAGGACAGGCTTCATGCAGGTTTGGGCAAAAATCAGGAAAATATTAACATAAGCTCAGTACCAGTTAGCTAATGCCTTGTTTAAAGATAATTACTCAAATATGAATGTCTTCCATGATCATGAGTTTGTTTTGCTTTTTTGTCTCATGCGTTTCAATAGCATTATGCATTTTTTAAGAAAGAAAGTTTGCAGTTACTAATCTATTTTTATTTGGTACACCCATCATATTAGTCCTCTTTAAAACATTTATTGGTCACTTTATTTCATGCACATTAAAAAGATGGTGCCTAATTGAACCACAAGAGAGTCATGCCACATGCAATGAGTAGTGCTGTTACCCCACAGTGAGAAGGTTCTGGGTTTGAATCCCAAGCAGGGCGGTCAAGCGGCTTTTAGTGAGAGAGCGAGTGAGTCATGCCACAGAAGGAATGGTTAAACAGAACATTCCAGCAGATAAATAAACATCATGACAAAAATGATCTTTTAAAGTTTTTAAATGTTCCTTACATTCGCATGTATGTTTTTTAAATGATTTTATTGATAAATGTCTTTCTTTTCTGGCATCACCTTTCTGCACTCATTTAATTTTTTTATGTGTTGTGCAGCAACAGTGTAACAGGGTAACAATTAATGACTGCAAAACAACAATGTGTACTTAATTACCTTGTAGCTCAATACTAAGTTGATGTTTCAAAATCTGTGTGCGTCATCTAATTCACTACATTTTACAAAATTCATTATGCTTTTCATTAGGTATGTGCACTTTGAATGGATTATGAATAATAACTGATGAATGTTCCCTGCAGGTGCCCCTCAAGCCAAATGACTGTGTTCTCAGGGGATGTTTGTGAAAAGCAGCATATCAATGGGGGAATTCTTGGGATTCTGCTTGGTGGTGCTGCTGGCACGGTGGCTCTTGCTGTTGCCCTTTTTGTAATCATCCAACGACAACACTAAGTTTCATTATGAATGAAAACTAACGGAATATTACAATTAACTATGTATGTCCAGTATAATATAGCCCAATGAAATCAGTCTCAAGTGAGCGGATAAATGTTTGTATATTGATTCAGAAAATATATATTCAATTTTGCTCAATATGATTTTTTTTTAAATAAAGTTTTCAGTTAACATCTTTAGTTTCTATTCTTCTATTGACACCAGATTTTCTACACAGTGACAAACAAGAAGCATGAACATATAAGAATTTGCTGTACATAAGAAAACTGGCATTTTTCTAGGTTCTTGGTGGCTGCCTTGCATTTAGAAAACTTTTTTAAAAAGTATTAACAATAAAAGAACAGCAAAAACCATGAGAAATGATGGTACAGCTATAATAGATACCATGACATCATTACAGGTGATGCTCCATTTAAGAAATATACATTTCGACATTATGTATTTAAGCGTTCTTAATAAAACTTGCTAACTAGCTCAAAGTATCAAGAGAATTCCATCAAACATTGTGGCCTCCAACTGAACTTATGCAAGATCTATCTTGGTACAGCATTAATGCTTATGAATACCTCATGCCTTTATGACAAAAATTTGAAAAAACTCAGTAGAATTTAAACTAAAATGATTTTTTAAGTCAAAGTAGGTTAAAAATTTTTCTTGTTATTAATTTTTTTTCCTATGTTATTGGAACTAACATAAAATGTAACAGGTCATTAACACCCACTTTGTTGAGAATGCATGCTTTCACCCATTCATCCATCCTTTATGTTTATTGTTCATCGTAACTAAGGTTACTTGGGTGCTGTTGCATAGTCAAGCTTTTATAGCAGAAACACCCTAAACAGGTCACCATTGAAGGTGTACTATAATGTGTAATGTAATTTGACCAGAAGTGCACTTACATTTCTAGAAACTGTATGTATTTATTTAAATTTTTTTTTTAACATATATATATATTTATATATATATATACGTTTGTGTGTGTTTGTGTGTAAATGTATACTTTATACCTGTATACCTGACAATTTGTTTTTAGTTTGGGGTAAATTTCCTTCATGCATTAAAAGCAATGCATGTATATATATGAAGTATATAATTATATGTGTGATATGGGCCTCTTTAAAACTGTAAGCATCCAGCAGTCCATTGTGTCTGTCTGCCACAACAAAGTTCCTCATCCTTCTGTTTCCCTGGTTATAGTGCCCTGTAATTTAACACATTAGTTAGTAGGATATTTGGTAGTTTAAATTGTCACCAAAATGACATAAATTAAGTAAAATTCAGGTATTACACCAAGCTCAGTTCTCAGATACCTTTAAAAACACTTCATTTGACAAGTGAAGATGTCAGCTTCATCTTGCTTTCACTTTTGGCTGACTTCTGGCAGATACAAAAGACATTATATGTGGACAGATTAGTATGATAGACTTCTCGGTTTGGTCAGCAAACTAAAAAAAAAGTTCTCTCACAGCAAAGGCTACAAGGTTAGCTACAGGCAGTACTTTGGCACAAGCCCAATTCAACCAGAGGAATTTAGAATGGAATTTAAATTTACTACATGATGTTACACTTCTAGTCAATACTCCTATGCTACTGAGCTGCACTATTTTCCATAGCTACTAAAACTAGGCATTCTTAAAAACAAAGTATTTGCCACCATAATAGTTAACATTATAAAAACAATCCTCCCTAACCTTTTTTTCAACAAATGGAAATCTGAAATTGAAAATATACTTTATATGCCCATGTTTGACAAAAACATTAGCATTTATCATTATTAAATCAAAGTTTGATTTTGCAAGCCTGTTCCATCAACAGTAGCTATGAAAGAATGAGGGTCATAGATAGTCTTGTATTAACTGAACTCAAAAGATGAAAATGAATATTTTAAACATCATCGTTCTTCTAAGTAATTATACTTCTAATGGGGCTATTGACATGAAAATGCAGATGCCAAATGTCATTAACAACCCAAGTAATCCACACATCAAATTATGAAATTAAAACAAATAAGTCCATAAATGTAATTATTTGTAGTAAAGTGGAATGACACAGTGAATAAGTATGGAAAAGGAGGTCCAAAAAAAAAAAAAAAAGCCAAGAAACCAGCTGAAATCTGTCAGTACAGTGGAACCTCTGGTCACGACCATAATTTGTTCCAAAACTCTGGACGTGACCCGATTTGGTCGCGACCCAAATGTAATTTCCCCACAAGATAGTATGTAAATACAATTAATCCATTCCAGACAGTATGTACTGTATGTACATTTTTAAAAAAGATTTTTAAGCACAAAAATAGTCAATTATGCCATTAAATACATAGTGTAATTTAGTGTAAAACTAACATTGCAAGAGTTTGAGCTAGACCAAGTGCACCATAGACCCTTACAAACCATTCTCTGTAAACACTTTTTTTTTTTTTTAGTTTTAAGCGCAGGGAAAAAATACACTTTGAAAAATCCTTAATTTATATTAAACCAGAACCCAAAAAGTGGAGATTACAGTTTTAAGGGAGGGTCACACTTCACACTTCATGAAATAGCGGTCTAATGTTTCGCCTTACCAAGGTGTTATACCAAAAGCATCTCAAGATGGGTAAAGTAAAAGAGCTCTCTTAAGACCTTCACAACCTTACGGTTGCAAAACATTGCACTGGTTACAGACGTCTAAGTTTCTGAATACTCCAATGAAGATTGTTTGGTCCAAAATCTGGAGGTGAAAAGGAGATCATTTTACCATAAACTACCAGGTGCTCCTCGCAAGAGGAATAAACAGAAGAGTTGCCCAAGAGACAAAGACCACTAATGGAGACCTTCAGAAAGACCTGTAATGCACAATAACCGACATGGACACTCATGCACACTCACCCGGGAAGACTCCACTGCTGAAGGGAAAGCAAATTGAAGCTTGTTTATAGTTTGCTGCACAACATTTTGCAAGCCAAATAAATAAAAGAAAGAGAATACAGGATTGATCAGATGAGACCAAAATTGAACTCTATGGATGTCATTGTACACACCATGTTTGGAGGAGAAATGGCACTGCACATGAGGTGGAAACATCATTGTGTGGATATGTTTTTCAGTATATGGTACTGGCAGACTTCATATAATAGAAGGAAGGATAAATAGAGGAATGTACAAGACATTATCGATAGGAATCTGCTCTTCCAGGATGCTGAAAATTAAACGAGTGTGGACATTTCAGCAAGACCATGATCCCAAACGCACACCAAGGAAACTTTCAGTAGGTATCAGAGAAAGAAAATAAAGCTGCTACAATGGCCCAGGCAATCACCCAAATTGATCCTAATTGAAAATCTATGGAAAGACAGTTTATGTGAAAGAATTAGCCATAATCACACCTGAGCAATGCCTGCAATTAGTTTCTCCATATAGAAGGCATCTTGAAGCTGACATTACCAAACAAAGTATTAATTCAATTTCATTTTCAGAATGTGTGTTCAATACTTATTCCCTTTGTCATTCCACTTTACTACACATGATTAATTGACTTACTTTGCTGCAAAGTCCAGATTGATGTTTCACAATTTGAACAGACTCACATAGAGGATGTATAATCAACTGTTTACAGTCTTATAAAGTATTTACATGAACTATACATGTTTATATGAGTATATAATACATCTGTATAATAGTAATGTCAAGACTCAAACTCACTCCAGAAAGCACAAGTTTTAGGATTTCATCTCGAACCTAAACAGGACAAAGTAAAAAAAAAAGAGCTATATTGTCTGTAAGGACACCAAACAACAACATGCATGAAACTACTGATCAGAAGAAAAAACAATGCATACCTTTTTCTCACCAAAACATCCTGTGAGTAAAATGAAGAAGCCCTGCAGTGTAGAGAAGAAATATATATCCATATATATCTTTGATGCTCTACATTGAAAGTGACATTGTGAGTATATGGAATAACATGAAGCGTACCTGTAGTGAATTGACAATGGTGAAGGCATAGTTGATCAAGATCTTGGTAGTATTGTTATTATCCATCAGAAACACAAAAAGCCCTAAAATCCATGTCCCACCAAAAACTGGAGTTAGGAAGATGATGACTTTAATAATACTTTTAGCAGCCTGTTTTTCATCCTTTTTGTTGCTCTCAGCTGCAGAAGGTTTGAGGAGAGTCACGATGACCACCACCATTGAGAACATATTTATCAAAACAATGGTGCCAAGAGGCAAGAGAAAAGCGTAAATGGACCCTTTCAAAGGTGCTTTGTAAGTCAGCCAGCAGGTTTCATTGTTATAGTAATTTTCGTCGGTTTTCTTGTCATAGTATATGTATGCGGCTGCCACAGTCACTGCTGGGCAAGCGTAGCCAACAGTAAAGGAGAGAATCATGTATACTTTCTTTCTCAGTGGATGGAAGACAAAAATTAGCTGATGTAGAAGCATGATGCTCAAGCAGAGCATCCAGAAAAACATAGCGAGGTAGAAGAAATGCTTCGCAAGTGTCAGGATGAGACATAAGGTGAGGAAAGGTTTGAAGGTGGCACCTACAAAACTGCAGTCTGCTATTAGAAGGCACAATGAGATGTTGACCAGTGCAGTGTGGCGGAAGTGAGATAGGTTGCTCTTGACTACTGCATTCCACACTAAACCCTCAATGAGGATGAAGATGACTAGGGAGCAGATGGAAATTCCCAGCCCGATGTATGTGATCAGATCTATGAAGGGAAGTTCAACAGGAGTCTTTGACAACAGCATGGAGAAGGATGTTAAATGATTGCACTCACAGTAGCTGATGTTATCAGTTCCATGGGTGTAATTACAACCTTCCTGTGACCACTGTTCAGTTGTAGTGTTCCAAAACACACAGTGTGAATTTGTACTCGCCTTGTCTTTGTCAGGCACTGGAAAACCCATTCTGATGTTTAGAGGGCCTGTGCCATTAACTGTGGCAGAGACAACTAAGCTTTGATATACCAAGCCTGTAAAACTGCCATCTGAAAGAAGTGACCCAATGTTTTGCAATCCCAGTGTTTTCACTTCAAAACCAGATGAGTTCACCTCCACGTCCACATCGAAAACAGTTCTGTTGCAGACAGGTGATTTACGACAAACCTGAAGCTGTATCATAGAAGAATTATATCCCTCACTGGAATTGAGCTTAATGTTTTTTACCAGTTCTTCAACCGACAAGAGGTAGTTTGCAGCCAGGTTATTGTTATTCTCAGGACTTGATATCCAGCTTGTGTTCAGTATGTTGCTTGCAGAGTCAATGAAACTCTGAAAGGTAGATTTTTTTTGTCAGTAGTAAGTTATGGATGGTATAAAAAATTGTTCTTCCCTCAATTGATTGTTTATTTCACAATAGTTTAATTAATTAACATAATTGCATAATAAATCATTGTTTTTGTAACTTTTTTACAGTTAAAGTTAAGCTTTCCCCAGTGAACTACATGTACAATGTATATTATATGTTGTATGATATATGTTGGGGCAGTGGTGGCCTAGTGGTTAGGGAGTTGGCCCCTGGATCAGAAGGTCATGGGATACCTTTGAGCAAAGTACCTTCCCCATCACTGCTCCCTGGGTGCTTTCTATAGCTATCCCTGGCTGTGAGTGTAGCAGGCTAAAATGCAGAGGTGTAATTTTGTTGTGGTTCACTGTGTGCTGTTGTGCTGTGTACTCACAATGACAAGAATAGTCACTTTCACTTTCAGAATTTACAGTTATATCCTATTTCTGAACAATGCCAGCATCCATTTTAGGATTTGTTTATAATTATGTATCATTTTTTAAATGTTTTTAGATATTTGAGCGTTCAGTTTTATTCTGAGTAGACTCATAGAAGGGCTTTTAATTGTACATATTTAGCTATGTCTTCATTTATGAGAGTGAGTGATTTACCCCCAGCCTTCATTAGCTATTAATACTTAAAAACAAGGACATTGCATTGTGCATGAGATTCATATATTTATAAATAGTGCTGTATTGATAATATTTTAATTAACAGAATCCAGATCCACTCAAATCAAAATTCCAAAAGCATTCATGTACCTGATTTGCAGATAACCCTGGCTGATTGGTGGATGCCATTGCAATGTTAAAGAATGTTCCTAAATCATCCATGTGCTCAACAAATATAAGCTTCCAAAACTTTTATAGTTATAAGGTAATGTAAACTAGACATCTCACCCTCATGTAATCATAAAGATAACAGAAAATCCTCAACACTGCATTGATGTGGTTATTCAGAAAATCAAGCAAAAAGCTTGGTAACTTCAGATGGAAAGGTGGATACTTTCATGATAAAATACTTACCGGCAATAGTGTCTCATCCATTTCGACTTTGTTGGACGCACGGCTCATTGTATTAAAGACATTTACTGTGGCCTTAATGTCGCCAAATGTGTTCCCACTTGTAGTGCTGTTCTTCAGATTATCAAAAATAATGTTAGCATTTTCCTGTGTAGCCCCAACTCCTTTTTCAAAATCCTTCAAAATAAGCCCAATAAAAACAAACAAAAACCAGCAATAAACAAACAAACAAACATCCATTCCCAACTGTTACTTTCTCAAACTCTCATGGTGTAAATTTTACCTACCTGTGCTGTAGAACTCAAGATATTCACTAATACTTTGATACAAAGGTCGATGATCTGTCCCCAAGTACTGCCATTGCATTGTCGTTCTTTCATTCCAACTCTCCCAGGTTCAGTACATGGAATTGTTGCCATTGACCCATTCTTTGTTTTTGGCCAACCATCATTTTCATCACAAACTGGATCCCCAGCTGAATAAAGAGTTTGGTTACTTGAGGGTTGCCAGATTAGGCTGCTAAACTAATGATTTTATCATCTTTGTAGTTATTATTAATATGTGCAATACTTACGATATATTATGGGCACACTCAGACTGGCAGTTCTGTTCTGCTCCAAACTGTTTGTGATGTTACAAAGAAAGATAATTGATGGTGGGTGAGCTCCCGTGCAAGAGATGTCGATAGATTTGTAGTAGGTAATTATATTTATGGACACTGAAAAACAATGTCAATTATATAATTATCTTTTAGGCATTATATGCTAATTCAGTATGTTAGCTAGGTTTGCAATATACATCGCATTCTTCAATAAACATCAAATAAACATTGATATGTCCACATTGATTAAAACAAACACAAAAATACATTATTTATTCCTTGATTATATCTGCAGTGTAAACATTCCCACTAAGATTTCTCCCAGATATGCATTTATAGTTTGAAAAAGGAAACATACCAACTGTTTGAGATGTTCCATTTAGGTCAGCTGTGTATTTCTCTGTGCTATTAAAAATGCTACAATTCACATTCACTGAAACAGTTTGTGCCGAAGAACAATCTGGATTCTGAGGTGCACTAGTGATATTAATTACTTCAGGCAAGAGTGCGACATCTAATTCTCCTGAGGCCATGTGTGACACTGACCCCTTGGTGAACAGGCAAGTATATGTTCCTGCAATGTCATGAAAATAACAAGACTGAGAGTATATATAAAAAAAAGAAAAGAGTAAGAACTTGTGACATAAAACACTTATGGCTTAACTAATGCACTTAATATGGTCAGAAACATGTACCAACAATCTAAAAAGATCAAATCTGTTTCACTTTCCTACATTGCATTAGTGAAGATATAAGGCAAGCATTTCCTGATTAAATGAGTTTGTCTACATGCACATTATATTCCATTACATGCAGAAAATGACATTTGCAAGCATTTGAGTGATCTGATTAATCAGTCTGCATGAATCACTAGTTTATAAAGTGAAAAAGAGAAAGTGACTATTCTTGTCATTACAAGGTCACAGCACAGCACAGCACACAGTGAACCTCAATGAAATTGGACCTCCGCATTTAACCCATGCAAACACCGTGCAGCAGTGGGCAGCTATGAAAGCACCCAGGGTGCAGTGACAGGGATGGTACCTTGCTCAAGGGTACCTCAGGGCAACCTACTGGAAAGGGGTTTGAACCCACAATCTTCCGATCCTGTGGCCAACTCCCTAACCAATAAGCCACCGCTGCCTATTGCCTACTTATCAGTGTTTGGTGAGCGTGATTAAGGGTTTCCTGTTGGAGTCAAAAGATGAGTATTAGATTAAACCAGATTTTCTGGTTTTATTTCCTGATATTTACATCTGTTTATGTTACATTTCATATAGCACCTTGTGTATCTGAGCACAGTTTTACAAGCGAGCAATGATGTTGGGACATGAGAGGCTGACAGGTATTTGTCTAGACACAGGTGAGATCTGGTAGAATGATTGCTTAAACTATACGTAGCTCTCAGTATCTACTCTCTGATGCTTTGACTTCGACTTGTGAAGAGAAATATTAAAATATATCAACCTTGCTGCTCTTTCTCAACAGAAATGCATAACAAGTGGAACAAAACAGATTCACAATACAGATGTACAGAACTCACCTGTCCAAATCGATGTTATGTTTGTAAGGTTGATTGCTGTAGTCTTGGTGCAAGATGGTGAATACAGGATATCGACTTCTGTCCCAGCTCCAACTACCTGCTGGCCTTGGCCTGGCCTAGTAATCTGCCACATGCAGGTTTCCATCTGCTCCTCAGTTGTGCAGTTTATGAGAAGCTTTGAATTATAGCACACTTTCCCTTGAGGAATTGTAATACTAGCCACTCCTGTTTATTTTTTTTTTACAGAAAAATATGCTTAGTGCTACTCATAAATGTTTACAAAAATGAGAATGTTTTCTTTTACAAAGTATAGGTTAGGGTTTTTTACCTGTTGATGTAGCATTAATGTTCGTAATGTCCGAATAATTGTTTGTCAGTGCTGAAAATATGTCTTCAACCTTTGAAGTCTTAAATATGGCACTGAGACTCACTGCAAAATTCAAACCATTACTGGTAAAGAGACAGAAGAAAGTGGAGGTGTATGAGCACAGTTTATAAAGCACCTATTTGAATCAATGAGTAAAATGAGTAAAAATAGTTTTATTGAATACCTGTCTCTTTTCGTTACATTAATCCAGTTGAACCCATTCATTTGCTGGAACTGACGACTCAGCTAAAATCAGAAAAACAAACAAACAATTTTTAACTTACAGAGCTGCCTTTTCATGTTTCCTGGCTCTGGCACTGATTAATTAACCATTTGACTTTATCAATGCATTTCAATTGGTGGCAGTTATGTATATCTTTTTCCACACAATCTTTTTGTTTTCCACACTCCCTCCCTTCCATAATAATCAAAAGAAAATTTTCTCACGTACTGCAGGCTCCAGGTCTGTTACTTGTAATTTAGTGTCAATGGTTCCATCAAGGGAAACTGTACCAAAAAGAGAAATAACCTTCAAAAAACTTTTTTTCCACATTTATACCATATGTGGATTTATATTAACATGCCCTCGAGAAGTTAACAGATTGCTATTTAGTAATTAGCACTGCCCATCCCAGCAAGCAGTGTCAAAAAAATGAAAGTCTTGACAAAGTTTACAGACAAAATGGCAATGTGATCAATTTCGGGCTTGTTTGAACTGAAGAATTAGCACAGCCCAGCAAATTCTTGATTTTCTCATTTACTTCTGTATCATTTTTTGTGTTTTGTGTTTTAGCATTTTTTCATGAATTATTTGTTATGTGTTTGCTGGTCATTAGAAGATTAATGGGGCTTATGACAAAGCTTACCATTGACTTTGGGTACGCATAATGGTGTGTAATCAGATATGTTGGCCACGCAATTGCTATTGTTGCAGCAGCTGCTGAAGGAGTCACAAACTAAGTTACTCCAGATGTAATCATTCTCACACCTGCATGTCGTCTCATCGCCAACAATTTCACATTCTGCAACAAAGCAGACATAAATGTGCATCATTAAATCAGGTGTCTGATTTACATTTGTGATGTATTTCCACTGTCTAAACTATAATTCAGAGCTTATTAGTTTTACATGTATAATAATCTAATGTATAATTTAGAGGTGATTATTCAGTTGTGTGTTTTCTATATGAGGGGCTGCTGGTGGTGACCTATGTGGCCTTGTTTTAGGTTAGGAGATTGTTTTATTAAACATATGTATTTTCATCATAACGAGATGAATCCCTGGACTGCAAGTCATTCTGGACTGTGTTGCTAAAGCACAAGCGGGGGAGGTGCAACAAAAAGTTGCTGTTTTTTAGATGCTCAGCTCTGAGTTTGGATTTTTCCGATGTAACTAGCAATAAGACACAAAAAAAGTTGCCACGTTAGACTGAAAGTCTTGTCAAACTGAGCTGGAGAGAAATAAGCTACAATGGTTGTCGAAAATGCAGCTATTATAATTGTTTCTATTCTATTTACAACATTTGTTTGAAGTTTAAAAATGTATTTGAAACTAAATCAAACCAAATATAATATCACTACATTAGAATACAGATCCTACGAGCTATTAATGTAGCTTCTATAATGGTTGCAGAGTCTATGGAGAGCTGTTGGAGTCCAGAAAGAAAAGCTGATACATCCAGAGATGCGTTCCCCTCGATCATCACCTCTGCAACGTATATGTCACTGGTTGCCCCTTTAGAAACATGAAAGTGGAAAGAAACACAAACATTATTCAATAGGTGAAGTGGGTTAAGAGTGTTGGAAAAGAAGTTTACCTGTAGTGTGAAGTATGGTGGTGGAGCTATGGTGTTATGATGCAGCTTTTATTCCTCAGCTTGGGTATATAAAAATCCAAACTAGAAAACTGCTGATAGCTGATAAATCATACTTACCAACATGTAATGTCTGTTGGATAAAAAATACGAATAGATTATTACCATCGGTATGCTAACATTGTCTTTTGTAAATCATGGTTATGCAATTAATGTCTAGCCTACTTTATACAGGTTCTATGAGAATTTAATGAACTTTACCTGACAATAAAGGAGGAGAAAGGCACAGAGCAGCATGCTTGAGTCTTGTATTGTCTTGACCCTTGTGTGATACCACAGGTTTTCAGGGTTTTTTTCAGGGTTGTATTTCCAACATGAACAAAGTAAAGAAAAAAAAAATACAGGGCAAACTTTTCATTTAATTGTCACCTGGTTGCCTCTGCCAAAAGACTAAAATTGAGTCATTGGGACCAGACATCACACATCAGGAATCCACATAAAAGTATTACCATACAAATTACGCACAGGATTTTTATTGTATTTTCACCAAAGTTACTTCTTCTATTACTTTTCTAACTTATACCTACAGCTTTCATGGTTCCATAGAAGCTTAAATTCTACCCAAAGCAATACCGTCAGTTCCATTTTCATATACTCAGCATTTATGATTTAGTTAATCAAGCAAATAAATTATTACTATGCAAAACTAGGGTCTATCCAAATGCCTCATGGAAGTTTTTGACTTCCAGCACATCAAGAAAGGACAAACAATGAATCTTGTGATTAAAAGGTATGTAAGATTAAATAGAAGTGATGGTGGAAAAGGTGACACACATGTAAATTGATAGGACTTGTGATGCAACTGAACAACTGAAGCATCCAGGAGTATCAGAGATGTCTTTTCAAATGAGCATTGCAATAACCTTGAATTTAATAATAATAATAATAATAATAAAAACAAAAACAAAACTTTTTTTAACTGGTATTGCAGAAGAAAAGCAGTACGTTTTCAGGACAGTTTTGAAATTTGCTCTGGCAGGTCAGCATTCAGTTGTTTACATTGTCTTGACTTGCAATTATCCTCCCATCTATCTCTTCATAAATAGTCATCGTTACTGGGCTCTCACATTTTCACCGCTGTTGCAGCCTGTGCTGATATATTTTAACCACGTTAGCAATCTCAAACTGAATGATATTTTTTGACAGGAACAATGACACCTTAATGACTTTTAAGTTCAAATGAACTCAAATTATGTTAATTACGCACAATTATCTAGTTAATAAATGTGTGAGTTTCTTTCTTAAGTTGATTTTATAAGCTGAAGATGCTTGGCCAGCTGTATGATCCTAAAACAAAATAAAACAAAAGGATAATATATAAGCCTGAAAAGCACTGTGTTGCTGTGTTGCCGTATTGGAACTGGGAGTGATGGATCACATTGAATCCTTTTGCAAAACCACTGAACATCAGTACCTGGCCTCACTAATGCTCTTGTTGCAGCATCTAATGGGGGTGGGGGACATTTGCTGCTCAGGTGTCTACAAACCTTTGGACATATATGGCCTTACAATGATGATATGCTTATCATTCCATAATAAATTCTATGTATATTATTTTGCTTCTAATACATAAATGTATTTTTGTACTTCATTCATGCCTGTTTGAGGCTACATTTGGCAATGAAATGGTGACCATTGTTATTCCATTAAAAGGGAACTTTTTGACAAAATAAATGGGTAATTATTCTACATGATCAACCATGTCTTCTACATCGTATTAGGTGCTATAATTAAATACCAGAAACAATAGGCCTGGCAGTCCTTGTAGAAGAGCACAAACATTATGAGTCTTGAATGAGTCTTCTGGAGCAATATATATATTATGTACATATAAAAATCTAAATCAAATCAATACTTGGTGTTACTACCTTTTGCCTTCAAACCAGCATCAGTTCTTCTGACCCCCACAGAGCCCTGATCTCAACAGCATCCAGTGTGTCTGGGATTACATGAAGAGACAGAAGGATGTGAGGAAGCCTACATCCACAGAAGATCTGTGGTTAGTTATCCAAGATCAACCTACAACAACCTACCAGCCGAGTTCCTTCAAAAACTTTGTGCAAGTGTACCTAGAAGAACTGATGCTGTTTTGAAGGCAAAGCGTGGTCACACCAAATATTGATTTGATTTAGATTTCTCTTTTGTTAATTCACTGCATTTTGTTGATTGATGATTAACACTTCCATTTTTGAAAGCATTCTTTGTTTACAGCATTTTTTCCACACCTGCCTAAAACTTTTGCACAGTACTGTATATATATATCAATATCTATTCTCAAACAGTGGTAATATATACTTTTTTTTAAAATCCAATAACTACTCTTATTAACTAGTATGTTTTGATCATTGTAATATGTAATATCTGGTGCCTTTTCCTTTAAAGGATATTCATAGAACACAAACTCAATAAATAACAATGATAATAAAAAATAACACTTACCTTAAAAGCTGCATTTTAAAGTGTGCAAATCTAAAGTTTGATGCTATCTTGTCATAGCATCACAGTGAATGAAAAGACTGTTTCCTGAGAGAATGGGAGATGGAAATGAAGGAAGCCAACAAACTTGAGAAGGGGTGGGGGGAGGGGGGGTGTACTAAACATTTACAAATGCCTCACTTGTATTTGCATTTTACATGCTGTAGTGCCATGCATCATCTGTCAAGTCAAAAGATTGTCCATGAGTCCAGTTTTTCCATTGTCATTTGGCTAACAAATCTCCTTTATTATAAGTAACTTAGAAATGTTCACAGATCTGCTGTGATCTTTAACGTTTCACCTTGTGCTGTTTGTTACAAGAATGCAGATAAATGCCTGATGTGCCATTGACATACTGTCTGACTGCTTTAGTTGATGTACAACATATTTCTTAGTATATCTATTTTTAAAATTATATTATACTATTGCAGAATTTTATAAAATATTTATAGCACTCTGGTTTTTAACAAAACATTCTAAATCTCATTCAGGTAATAAAAGACATGAGCACCAGCAGCATAATGAGATTAAAAACAAAGTGGAATTGATGGCTGATGTTAATGACAAATTTAATAAAAGTGCAATAAAAATCTTCACAAACATGTCTGAGTAGAAGCAAACATCCTGTAATTTAAAAATATTCAGAAAAAATAAAAAAAACAAAGAAAGACAAAGCATTTTATTTGAACACACACACACACACACATATATATATATATATATATATATATATATATATATATATATATACATGTAGACGCCGAGATGCTGCTGTCACATGTTAATCTGTGGTTACCCTGGCACCTCCTTTCAATACCCAATCATCTGTTAACATTTATGGAACTAGTGCAGGATACTGTAACGGCTTAATG
>CM029370.1:13093381-13194939 GCA_017165825.1 Hepsetus odoe | reverse complement strand
AATCTAAATCAAATCAATATTTGGTGTGACCACCCTTTGCCTTCAAAACAGCATCAGTTCTTCTAGGTACACTTGCACACAGTTTTTGAAGGAACTCGGCTGGTAGGTTGTTCCAAACATGACTGTGTTTCAATCTACGTGTGACACTGATGATCATCAGCACCTGTTTGGTAAAATTCATACACCGACTATAATCCTACAAAATCCCTGACTTTGTGCAAGTGTACCAAGAAGAACTGATGCTGGTTGAAGGCAAAAGTTAGTAACACCAAATATTGATTTGATTTAGATTTTTCTTTTGTCCGCTCACTTTGCACTTTGTAAATTGATAAAAATAGACAATCATTATTTATATTTCTGAAAGCATTCTTTGTTTACAGCATTGTTTCACAGCTGCCTAAAACTTTTGCACAGTGTTGTATATGCATGTCATTTATTACTAGTTTATTCATAGATTTAATGTATTTATTAAATGATTACAAAAAACTTTAACACCATCCTTTGAAGTTTTTCACTGGTACTTACATCTCTTGGGGAACCTGTGACTGAAACCCTTTATGTTATTGGACAACGGTCCTGCATTCATGTTCTGAAATGAAGAGATACTGTATAAAGCACTAAGAATGGGAAGCTGTTGAACTTAAGCTCAAGTAACTTAAGGCAGCTCTTAAGGCAGTCTGGAACTGTTGGTAATCAACACACTCAGAAATGAGCAGCGTGAGCGGCTATTAAAGAGTATTCACCCCAGTGATGTCACAGCTGTTCCACCTCTTCAACCTTCCAAGAAGAGCTTTGCGGATCTGTGAGGACAAAACAAACAAACAAATAAAAACAAAAACACAAAAAAGAGAAAAAAAACATAAATGAAACCTGAAGACTGATTTGACATTTTGGTATTCCTTTTAAAATTTAACATCAAAAAGAATAGTTGAGTGGTTATAGTAGCCCCCTACTGGTTGAAACAAGAACTATAGGAAGTGATTCACAGGGTTCCTTTTAAATGAATCTTTCATCTTCTCTGTAAAGAGAAACCCTTTCTCCGTCTGAGAATGTGCTAATTTGGAAACACTGACAATATACAGAGCCACTGAAAAGTTTTAAGTCAATTTTATTCAAATTTAATTTAAGATTCATATGATTAAGAATTAGAGGTGATTTGAAAAGGCCAAATAGCATTAGTAAATTGTAATAAAATTAATGTCATAGGGTTGTGTCATGTTTCACAAATGAAAGGATATTATTTCAGTTAATTATCACTGTAGCAGTGAATAACATCTAAATGTTCCTTCGCTAAAGTTTTTAACAATTGTATATGTCACAAAAGGGTTCGATTTAATGGAGGATTCATCACCAGGATTTGTCATTTTTATGCTCTGTCAGATCTTAGTTTTAGCACTTAACAAATGAACAAGTGCTTTGAACGAGAACCTTTTGGGTTTAAAATGCCAGGCAGAAGTCCTTAAATAGTCTAAGAAGCTGAAAAAGCATTTACAGTTTCTGCTCCAAACAGTTCTTGTCTGTAACATATACAAGATTACTCCAGTTAAACTGTTCTGCGATAGGTATTAATAGATATTTTCCAAGAATGTAATTTTTCATTCCTAAATTTTCTTTGCTAAATGTAAGCCAGGCTAAAACTTTTATCTATGCTCATAAGAATACATACCTTATTGTCTAGCAGAGTTCCAAATACTAAAATAAAAAAGCCCTTGAAAGAGAGAAAGGAGAGTTTATAGTTAGGATGTTAAACTATAGACATATATATGAATCAGCTGTTATGAATCAGTCAATTAATGTTATTTTATGCCAGTGTTTGATCTAATGACAATTATTATTATTATTATTATTGTTGTTATTATTATGATTTGACCTCAAAATATACAAGAAACTTTTTGTGACCTAACTTTGTTTTCTAATTAGAATTACATGAAGCTAAATTCAACAAATACAAACTTTCAGACTGACATGAAAGAACACCCCATACAGCAATAAATACATTTAGAACTGAAATGAACCTGTTGTTTTAAGCTTTAGATTTAAGAATAAATATTAGTTACCTGCAGAGAATTAAGAAGTGCAAACACCACGTGAATCCCAAAAGCAGAGGAGACCATGGTCCCGATGCCAAATCCCCAAGTCAGTCCAAAGAGAGGTGTTAAAATGCTCACACATCTGGCAATGACCAACATGGCATGCTTTTCTTCAGAGTGGTGAGAGGTGACTCCAGCTCCCCTCCCCAACATCTTATATAAAACTACAACAATCACCAGGAAATTTATCACCACAATGGTCAATGCTGGAATGACAAATGCCAGGAGAGCCTTAGTTTTGTCCCAGTTTAACCAACAAGCAGAATCATAATGGATGTATCCATTTTTTCCTGCTGTTACAGCCACCGTAATAGCTGCTATGATTAGTGGAGCTCCATAACCAATAATAAATCCTATGGCCATCATCAACAATCTGGACATTCTGGAAAAAACCATGAGGGTGCGGTAGAGGAGCAAGAGGGCAGAGAGGAACATCCAGAAGAAAAGCGCGAGGTAAAAAAGGTGAATAAAGAATGTCACTGTACTACAGACACCCACAGGCACTTTTTGTCCTTCCTTTACAATGCTTGAACCAATCATGAAGCAAATGTCCGCAATCAAAAGGGAAACAGCAAGGTTGGCCGTAAAGAAATGGCGCATGTAGGATGTATCATTTTTTGTCATTGATTTCCATATAATTATCTCAATGATCAGACACAAAACCAAGCTGCCAATTGAAATGCCTACTCCTATGTAGGTTATATAGGATAAGTCAGAATTCTCAGGAAAAAATGGTGACATCAGGATTGAAAAAGAGGTTGTGTGGTTGCACTGACATACAATCCTGCTGTTTTTATTCCCTGAATTCTTAAGTTCACATCCACTTGAGTCCCAGCCACCAATCCCATTCAAAACACTAAAGTTCCAAAACACACACTGATGGTTTCCCAATAGTAAATTATTGATACCAAAGGAAAGGGAAATCAAGGGGTTAATGTTCTGGGCCAGTTTGATCATAACAACATCTCCATTGATGCTGGTATTTATAAGAATGCTGTCATTGTGGGTAGCGTTTCTAACAGGCAAGACATTGTCAAGAGAAGAAAAAACGATTGTGGTTATGTAGCTTGATTCATTAGCTCCTGAAATATCTACTTCTGTGGTAAAATTTCCCCCATATATTTCATTGAATGAACTAGTAAATGTAGTCTGGTTGAGCTGGATGGTTGGCATTGTTATTGAATAGCTCTCATGTGATAGGCTGTCTCCAATTTTTTCGATCGACTGCAGGAGTACAGAGCTAGCATTCCTGTTAACATTATCAGTGTTCAGACTCTTCCATGTTCCTTGGGCTTCATTTGATGCAATGACATTCACTGTTCTGAGGAAATCCTTAAAACAGAAATGTAAAAGTTAGATGGGGAAACTGGATGACAAACAACATCTTGAATAATTTTACATTCAGATTGTGAGCTTCACAATTACAGTCAGTGTAATTCCACATCACTGTGCTCAGAGCCCCATTAAATGTGCCATGTACAAGTTAAATGCAAATTTGCAGAAACATGCATTTGCAAACTTAACCCAGCTACTAGGGATGCACAAGTCAATGTATATTTTTCATGCTGGACCCAAGCCCAGATAAATGGGGAGGGTTACATCAGGAAGGGCATCCGGTGTAAAACTTTTGTCAAATCAATATGCGGACAAAGAAACAGGTTTCCATAATGGATCGGTCGAGGCCCAAGTTAACAACAACCACCAGGCTCAGGCTACTGTTGGCCAAAGGAGAAGAAGAAGAAGAGGAGGAAGAAGAGGAGAAGCATGTCTGGAGGGAGGAGGAGAGAAAGAAGTGGAGGAGAGTGGAAGTGAGAGTAGGGACTTTGAATGTTGGCAGCATGACTGGTAAAGGTAGAGAGTTAGCTGATATGATGGCAAGAAGGAAAGTTGACATTTTGTGTGTGCAAGAGACTAGATGAAAGGGTATGAAGGCCAGATGTATTGGAGGAGGGTTTAAATTGTTTTACCATGGTGTGGATGGAAGGAGAAATGGGGGAGGTGTTATCCTGAAGGAAGAGTATGTGAAGATTGTTTTGGAGGTGAACAGTGTTTCAGATAGGGTGATGAGTTTGAAGCTGGAAGTTGAAGGTGTGATGATGAATGTTGTCAGCGCTTATGCCCCACAAGTTAGTTGCGAGATGGAGGACAGGGTGATGTATAAAAATGGAGGAAGATGCACACAGGTGGATTAAATCCTTTGCAGGAGGGTCAGTCTGAAGGAGATTAGAGACTGCAAAGTAGTGACAGGGGAAAATGTAACTAAACACATAGAATGGTGGTCTGTAGGATGTCCTTGGAGGTCAAGAAGAGGAAGTAAGTGGTGCAAAGGGGCAAAGTGGTGGAAGCTGAAGAAAGAGGATTGCAAGGTGGAATTCAGGCAGGAGTTAACACAGGAACTTGAAGGTGTTGATGAACTACCAGATTGCTGGGAAACTATTGCAGAAGTGGTAAGGCAGAAAGCTAGAATCTTTGGTACTTGGTGTGACACCTGGAAGGAAGAAGGGGGATAAAGAAACCCGGTGGTGGAACCCAGAAGTCCAGTAGTGTATACAGATCAAGATGCAGTCAAAGAAGAAGTGGGATAGTCAGAGAGATGAAGAAAGTAGACAGTAGTACAAGGAGATGAAGTGCAGGGTGAAGAATGCAGTGCAAAAGGCTAAAAATAAGGTGTTTGGGGAATTGTGTGAGAGGTTGGACAGTAAGGAAGGAGAAAAGAACCTTTACCGATACTTGGGATCAACAGTTCAGAGTAACGGCAAGTGTGGAAGTGAGGTGAAGAAAAGAGTGCAGGCAGGTTGGAATGGGTGAAGAAGAGTGACTGGAGTGATTTGTGACAGATGGGTATCAGCAAGAGTAAAAGGGCAGGTTTACAGGTAGAGAGTAGGTGAGACAGCAGACGCTCTTTTCCAGAGCGACTTACATGTCCTAATTACAGGGACAATCCCCCTGGAGCAACTCAGCTTTAGGGGTCTTGCTCTGGGACCCAGTGACGGTAGTGCTTGAGGTGGGATTCGAACCTGGGACCTCTTGAGCCATTGGTCCATAGGCAAGTACCCTACCACTAGACCAAAAAGCACAATCTTTTACCTTCGAAATATAGATTAAGAATATCGACTAATCCCTAGTGAATGCCAAGGATGTGAAAATCTTTGAGTCCAGACTTGAAACTAATGTAGCATCTCTAGAAACCTAATAACTGCTGTGCACTGATGCTACACATCTTAAATGATTTTGCCAAGAAATGGAGAAACCTCAAGTCAAGTACTAACTGAAGGGTTGGAACTCTTAAATGAGATATTGCAGTTTTTTTGCTTTTTCATTAAGGAGTATTGTGCATAGATTGATGAGAGGAAAACCCATTAATTCAATCTTAACATGACTTACATCTTAAGAAACTAACATAACAAAACTTCAAACAGTGTCTGCATATAGAGTACTGTGCAAAAGTCTTCCATTTTTCATTAGTTTTGCTTCTAAAGCGCCAACCTTTTTTGTATTTTTAATGCATTGCTTCGGAATCATTCTTAAAGCTTCCTGAAGGACATTCAAAAGTGATTTGGCTCTCGTTTTCAGACTTTTACCTGACCAGAGACAGAAACAGTGTGGGATCATCTTAACAGAGTACACAGGATTTTACTCATGTCAAGATTAATTGATGTTAAAGTTTAGATTCAAGTGAGTTTAGGTTTAGAGTTACATTACTAGGACTTTGACAATTATTTTAACATATAATGGACCATCAGAGCAATGAGTAAACATTTAAATCAATGGACAGGTTAATGGTCCAATACAAACAGTTTGAAATATGGTTTATGTCCAGTTATTTATAACCAGTCATAAACAGTTATCACATGGCTTGTTAAGTCAGAAAGAAAAAACAGAAAATCATATGCATACCGTCATCACATCTTTACCCACTGTTATTGACTGAGAAATGGTGGCGATTTTGTTGAGTAAATCAACAACTTTTACAAGAGTCACAGGAACCGCTGTTATGTTTGCCGAATTCTCTACTGCAGCGACACTGAGATTAGCAGCAAACTGTGGCACTTCGGTCACTTCCAAATACTAGTCAAAAGAAAAAGTAATCTGTGTTAGCATGTAAACATTTTGATCATTCAATAACAAAGGCTTTGGCCTTTAATAGGAAATGAGAACAAAATGATATTACTTTTGCTCTGTCTGTTAAGTCTTGAATAACTTGCAGGGTGCAGTTATTAAATATTTCATTCCAGTGTCCTGTTGAGTTGCACATTGCCCACTGAATGCCAACCTTGCCTGTGTCACAGTTTGTGGATTTAATCTGGTCTGCACTTCCAACACCAAACTGGCTGTTTGAGCAGGTGAATGCTAAGGGACAAGAAAATATGTCAGTGGTTGGAAACTTGAATGCTATAATAAATGAATGCGTCATATGGTTCAGAGTCACTGAATTTCAGAGAAACATTTAGCAAAATATAATAGCAGCATCTAAACCAGGGGTGGGCAATTCCGGTCCTGAAGGGCTGGTGTCCTCCGGAGTTTAGTGACTTCCCTGCTCAAACACACCTGTTACAGATCACCTGATCATTGTCAAGTTTAGTGAGTGTGTTTAAACAGGGAATTCACTAAACTCTGCAGGATACCGGGCCTCCAGGACCGGAATTGCCCACCCATGATCTAAACAGTTGAGGGTTTTATTTCCTTCTCAAGCAGTGCTGCCTAGACAGAGACTGGACTTATAATCTTATGTATACAGTGCCCTACACACAGAAAACTGGAAGTTTGAACTCCTGTTAGCACTGCCATGTAGGAATGAGAGTTCTCAGCTAAGTCTTCGTGCACTTGTCTGCTTCTGTAAATGCTCTGCTTTTAACATTCACTGAGCATTGAAGAATCATAGAATAAACATTAAATCAACTAGATCAACAACTATTCCCCTACCAATGTGAGCTGCTGAATAAATGTTAGATCAGCGTTCAAAATGGAATGCTTTTAAAGCGTTGAATAAATGGCCAATAAAATCAGTGTAAAATCAAGTGCAATGAAAGCTCAATGTCTATGATTATTAAAGGTTTTGACTCAACATCAGCATGGTTTACAAGTTTTCTATCCCTGTCAGCCTTGAAATATGGTAGAACTACTTAGGTTGTTATTCTTGGAAGGACCTACATACAGTTATGTGAAATAATTATGACACCCTATTAATGCCGGTGTGTTTTTGTAACATTCTTAGACATATGGATATTTAATCAAAATTTTAACAATACTGGGAGATTCAAGTAATATAACTAAGCAATGAAAACTGAAGAAAACACTTTTTAGAATGTTTTGTAGAATTTAATTCTACAAAAATGCGATTTCTGCTGAGGAGTAAATTAGGGGGGCAGCGGTGGCCTAGTGGTTAGGATGTTGGCCACGTGATCGGTGGATTGGGGGTTCGAACCCCTTCCCAATGGGTTGCCCTGAGGTACCCTTGAGCAAGGTGCCGTCCCCGTCCCGCTCCTCCCTGCGATGGGCTGGCGACCTGTCCTGGGTGCGTCCCCCGTCCTCGCCCTGTGTGCGCTGGGTTGGACACCAGCACTCCCTCGCGACCCCGTTTGGGACAAGCGGCAGATAATGGATGGAATGGAGTAAATTAGGACACCCCCACCTTTATTCCCAATTAAAATGGCTCAAATCACTTACAGGTGAAGCACATCAGGAGCCTTTTCCAGAGATTCCAAGATTAGGCATCAATATGTGAAAACTTCTTAATAAAATACTAAATATTTAATGGACTGTCCTAATTTTTTCACATGACTGTAGCTGTTTGGCTGGCTGAAGAGGAAATCAGAACACTCTGATGTGGCCCTAACGTCAGTCATTGCAGCATTTGGCAAAAGCATTTTTATGGCCTTAGTCAATGAAAATTGTAATGCCTCCGTAGATTGAAAGTTTCATGTATGCTATATAGAGCAGCAAAAAAAAAGAAGAAGAAGAAGAAGAAGAAGTTCTATATAGAGAAAGCAACATTAAGGGTCCAACCACTCTGTTCCAGATTCTTCATTTTTAGGAACATGGCCACATGATACATGGGGTAAAATCCACTTCTCACTGTAAGTAATTTTCTTTTTGTCTGGCAGATCACTATAAATATGAACTGCTATATGAAAATAATGCCTTTATTGCAAGCAGACATTCTTGTGAAAAAGAGTAATGTATTGCAACATTAGCCAAGAACCAACCAAAACATAATTTAACAAATACACAAAAGTGACAACAGTTACATATAATTCTTTATTTGTCACAGCATTGTGCTTAACACTGAACTATAGAAAAAAAACTGCTGTGATAAAAAACAGCTGCAATTGGTTGTCTGGTGTGTAGGTTCTGTTAAACGAGGAGCTAACGCAGAAGACACTCTCTGCTATTGTTGAAGTAAAGTGGCCTTGGTTTGGGAAAGGTGCCTTATACCATCCCCTTCAAAAGTATAGAAAACAGCAAGGCCAATTCATTTAATTATTTGTGCCATAGATACTTGGGTTTGACATCAAAAGATGAATATGAGATAGGGGATCAAATATTCAACTATATCCAGATTTATGCTTATCTTCAACTGGAATGCTGGCTTTCTGTAGCATATATTCAGTCTAATTTACATTCTGAAAGTAGAACTCATTTTAGAAATAAAGAAAACTACTGTAAAAAATGTATTTTAAAGTTTGAGCAGAAGTTAGTGGGTGTGCAATTTAAGCATTTCTGATCAGCAGAATAAGTGCAGCTGAAAAGAAATCACATGAAGTGATTTCTACTTTAGATGGAATATTTAAAGTTTCCTCAGGTGGAATGGAAAAAAAAATCAGTAAGGCAACTTTTGAAACATTATCATTGGAACAAGAATGGACTTTGGAATTGACGTGCCATGAAAATGTATTACATAAATATAGCATACATATGTTAAGAAACCTAAAGAAGCACAACTAGTTTTAATGCTCTAAAGAGAATTAAAGGAGAAAACTGCCATGACTCACCTTTTTTTGTAGTACTTATGCTAATATTTTTAGAGTGATAACTAAAAGAGTCCAGGCTGGGATTTGAAAGCTGACATGTCAAAGTAACATTTATGTCTGCAGCTTCACAAACTCGATTCTGGATAGTATAATTGTATGTGATACAGCCTGACCCTGAAACAGAATGAAACATTAAAAAGGAGGTTTTCAATAAGAAAAGGAATAGAGAAATTTTTTAGTTAGTGTATAGTTCCCAAATGTTGTAATTGTAAACTCAGTTTTAATTAGTAGCGGGGCCCAATTTACACTTCTTCACATCATGGAAATCTGCATTTTAACCGCTTAAAAGCAGAAGCATCTCTAATACAACTATGACTAAAAAAACAAAAAACCTTTGACTGTTCAAGATCAATGTCCTGCCCATATTCTTGTTTAGAAGACCAAAATAAGTATGACATGTTAAATATGACCAAACATCCATTGTGTGCCTTAATGTACCACACAATGCATCTGCATTGGTGGAAGACTGGACCACATCTTAAGTAAAGCCAATCTCCTTTGTAGTCTCTTTAGTTGCTGCCTGACATGCATCTTTTGTACTTGCATTCTTATGGACTCGTGCACCACAGTCATTTGACAAAATCAGAAATCTCTCAGAAACTATTTTATAATTTCTCCCTCACTTTCATTCATATAGTATCTCTGTCATTCGGTGTTTCATTATTATTTGTGGTTTAAAAATACGCAGAATAAGCCCCGAAAAAAGTACATCAATTGACCCCTATTTTAAAGCCATATTGTTAGTACGCTACTGAGAATGTGAATAAGTTCATGGCCTATCTAACCTGGTGGCATCAGTGTGCCCGGTAAGGAGCTCTGGATCCACTCAATTGTATAGCTGTTGGAGGCACAGCACTGCAGCGGTATGGTCAGGTTCTGGCACTGAAATACTTTATCAGAACCTACTTGGATATTCGGGTATGGTTGAATAACTATTCTTTGCCACTGAATGTTGGGCAATGAATTAATTTCAGTTACACATTCATATATACCTGTGAAATAAGAAAGGAACATAAGGAAAATAGAAATAACATCAATTAACTATTTCTTAACAACAAATCAGCATTCAGTCAGTCACTTTGTCTTAATTTTAAAATTGTGTTTTTTTTGTGGAGCAACACTGTAAAAATATTTTTTTTTAAATCAAGGAAAGGATATTACAGAGCTATTCCCCAAAATCTGCAGGCCCAGCCAACAACCTGGGGTGGTAGGATAATTTAAGATATATGAACACAAACGCATAGTGCGTATAATTCTAAATGGTCTAATGGTCCACCCTATCATTTCAATCTCCCCAGCCTAACCTATGTGTATATGCTGTTTGTCTGAACACTAGAGTTGCAAGTAATCACTAAGTCTCAAATCATGAAAAAATGAGGAAAAAGATTGTCAAGACTTACCATTATCACCAGGGTTCACACTGTTTACTTTAAGAGTGTGATTGTTATTAAGGATGTTATATTTATCAGGGCTTAGCAAAGGGTCAGCTCCATTCACTCTCCATTTTATACCTCCAGTTGCACCAGCTGGAGGATTACAGTTCAAGACCATTACTTGCAGAGGGTAGATATTCCCTTGATTTTGAAGTAGTTCACACTCATCTGCAATTGAAGCGAGCATTTGAGCATTTGTCATTGTGAGCAAACAGCATAGTACACAGTGAACCATAATGGAATGCAACCTCTGCATTTAACCCATGCACCAAATGTGAAGCAGTGGGCAGTCATATTCAGCACCCAGGAAGTCAGATTTGCCACGGAGATTAAAGCTTCCCCCACTCAAGCAGAGCTACCACCATTACCTCATGAACGTCTAATTACAGTCATCAATGAACCCTTTAACTTTTACTATAACTCGTGATTACTGGAAATTATCACTACACAGGGTTTTTCTCTTTTCTTTCTTTGCTTTTTATTTCCGGTGTTGACCAAAGGAGGATGGGTTTCCCTTTTGGGTCTTGGTTTCTCCTAAGGTTTTTTCCTCATGTTTGGGGAGTGAACTTGAACATAGAGAACGTGAACATAATTGTGCTTAGAAAATCAGCACAACACATAATTCGACCAGGTGTGTTTTAACATACACAACTATGACTTGCTCACTACAAATGTAAAGCTTAGCTTGACGCTACTTGATACTTACTGTTTTCAGCTAAAGAACTTTTGTTTACTCTGTATCCTTGGACTGTAAGTGCTGTAGATAGCTGAGAATTTGCTGATCCGAGATCCAGATAACTCTCTGTTGTTGTGATTGTGTAGTCAGCAATAATACTGCCTGGCCTAAAAAACACACAAAGAATGTTTCTTAGAGCATTTTATCACACATAAAAAACAACAAACTGGCAACCATACTTAATAACCACAGAAATAATAGTAAATAAAAGCTCACCTAAACCTGTAGACTGTTGCAGAGCCATATTTATAGCCAGTTATATTTTTGTAAGCATCATTTATCTGGCAAAGAAAACAAAAGTCTCACATTCATTTTCAATAAAGCTGTAATGTGAAATATGTTTTGCTGCACACCCTTATACACTGATCTACAAAAACTCTTCTGGTGGGTTTAAACACCTATTTCATTTTTTGTCTCTGGTAGGTCAAATCCAGCAATTCATTTATTAATGTGCAGTAAAATATGAGATATGGGTTCTCTGCAGAGAATATTATTTAAACTTAAAAAGATCAACAAAAATGTAAATGTAATTTGACCAGGCATGCCCAAATTTTGTCTGAAAATGCAAAATCCTCAGTTATCAGTTCAGTTTCAGTTTATCATTCCCTGGTAAAATAATGGTAAATATCTTGTCTAAGTTTGAAATTGCTCATATTCTCAGTTAAGGCATCACACTTACTGACTTCTCAATTTCAGTTTTATATTTGATGAACTTTGTACTATTTGGATTGTTGAGCGAGATGTCAAACTTTTCATCTATCGTCAGTGACAAATTGATTGGGGTCTCTGGGAAAGAAAGAAAGGTGAAATAAAAACATAGCTAAATATATGGTTTACTGTAAGATTCTGCAACAGCCACCTGTTTGAGAAAATAAGTGAAAAGGCCCACTTATAAACAATAACCATTTGCTGAACAAAATTTATGTATTAATTGAGCTTATGCAGAATGATGAGCCACAGTTTTTAATAACATAAAAATGCACATAGAAGGTACAGAAAAAAATTGTGGTAAATAACATAAAAATTAAAATATTGTATGATATATGTAATAAGTGTAATGTGAACACCCATGTTAAATCTGAATTCTTCAAAGAGTGTTATGCAGCATTTTATACATTTTTATAATTATAAACTAAGCTACAGAACTGGTGAGCACAAGAATGTTTAAATCCAATGAATTCAGAATTAGAGAATTGCCATTCAGTAACTGTGTAGAGATTAAACCTGAAGGCAAAATAAGGGAAGATGAGCATCTAAAAGTCATCCTTATGTAATCATGATGGTCCTCCCTCACATACTCAAAAATAGTTCAGTTGTATTGAGAATATTGAGAATGCACTACCAAAGGTCTGCTTAAACATACATTTCCAGCTGTATAAACTTAGAGTCTGAATATACATGACATTAAAAGAAAATCTCAATTTGTTGAATGCATATTTTGTCATATTTTGATGTAATTTGACTGACCAGTAGATGGCAATAGATACATATGATAAAATGCTTGCTTTGGAAAACACTGAATCTACTGGTAGTGGGATTCTCTTAAGTGTCGGTTTATATTGACTTGAATTCTCCTTTCACCTAACTTAATGAGTTAATAACAAACATAATAATGAAATAATCAATAACAAATTAAATGACACAAAAGTAGCTTTTCTCCAGAAAATGTAATCCCTTTTTAAATAAAGAAACAAATAAACAAATGGTTTTATTAAGCTCACGTTGTGAGGTTGTTGTGGCCAGTGTAGGTGATACAGTGACTGGAGGAGAGAGTTCAGCTGGGAAAAAAAATGTTAGGAAGGGGTTAACTTGTCCATGCATGAGACAAAATGTCCTATAACATGCAAACCATGTATCTCAGAAGCCATTTTAAATGTTTACATCTTCCAATTTTAATCCAACTATTATTTGTTTTAGTAAACAATTTATACCAAACCAAACTTACCTCTACAAGGGTTACTTTTACTGACATTCAGATGTGAGTTTGTTACTCTGAATCCACTCAAACAAAAGCAATTGTAGCCTCCCATTGTGTTGGTGCAGGTGGAGTTAGGACCACAATAAGAAGGTGTAACAAGACACTCGTCCACATCTACAAGGTGAATGAAACATTGTCTCATGTATCAAGACTCTGTATATAAACACTGAAGACTGAATTTTGCAAAATAAATTGTTCTACCACTGGAAGGGAGTGGAAACCAGACTGTGCTTGAAATGTACAACATTTTATTATCTTTTATGTTGCTCCCTGCTCATGAAGTAACCCTAAACTGTATATTCTAGTATTTTACAGACATTGAATCTAACTATTGAAAATTTAGTGAAAAATAGGATTCTAACTTGGGAAAACACTAAATATTCCAGGCTGTGGTACTCCACAACCAGGGTTAAGGACCACTGCTATAATGCCTTATGAGCTTCTATGGAAGGCAAAGAGCAATGCACGTAGAGTGGCTTCAGCAAGCAATAGAGACTAAGCTGACAAAAACAAACGACTGCTTTTTCTAAACTGTATTACAAGGAAAATAAGAAAAACTTCTACTGACTGGTTTTGAAGTGTAATCTAACAGTGTACATTGCAAACCAACAATCTAAGCCTTTTTGGTAAAATTGTGTTATTTCAGGCTATAATATTGAAACAAAAAAAAAAAACATTTGCTTGGCATATTTCTAATATTTTATTAGAAACAGATTTCTGAAAAAGCATTTTATTATTCAGTTTACAAAAACTCAAAGGATCAGCCCAAATTTCTGGCCAGTAGAGAATATACATTGATAACCCAGACACTAGTGTTTACACAAGCCGGTGTATTTCTTCATGCTGGTCTTAAGCTCAAATAAATTAGGAGGGTTATGTCAGGAAGGGCATCTCTTGCAGACAAAGAAACAGACTTCCATACCAGAACGGTCGAGGCCCGTGTTAACAACGATCGCCACTAGTGCTGTTGGCCAACAGGATGCTAGTGGAAATTGGGCTACTCTTGGCCAAAGGCGAAGAAGAAGAAGAGGAGCGAGGCTGAAGAAAGAGGACAGTAAGGTGGAATTCTGGCAGGAGATAACACGGGCACTGTTGAAGAGCTACCGGAGTGCTGGGAAACTACTGCAAATTTGGTAAGGCAGAAAGCTAGAAAGGTACTTGATGTGACATCTGGAAGGAAGATGGAGAACAATGAAACCTGGTGGTGGGACCCAGAAGTCCAGGTGTGTATACAGAAGAAGATGTAGGCAAAGAAGAAGTGGGATAGTCAGAGAGATGAAGAAAGTAGATAGGAATACAAGGACATGAAGCACAGTAATGAAGAGGATGAAGAATAAAAAGACTGTTGGTCCGGATGGCATACTGGTGGAAGCATGGAAGTGTTTAGGAGAGATGGCAGTTGAGTTTCTGACCAGATTGTTAGAGAGCTAGAGAGCGTCCCTCCTGGTGACTCCATCATTCTGCTGGGGGACTTCAATGCTCACGTGGGTAATGACAGTGACACCTGGAAGGGCGTAATTGGGAGGAATGGCCCCCCCGATCTGAACCAGAGCGGTGTTTTGTTATTGGACTTTTGTGCTCGTCACGGATTGTCCATAACGAACACCATGTTCAGGCATAAGGATGTCCACATGTGCACCAGGACACCCTAGGCCGTAGTTCAATGATCAACTTTGTGGTCGTGTCATCGGACTTGCGGCCCCATGTCATGGCGGAGCTGTCAATCGACCATCACCTGGTGGTGAGTTGGCTTCGTTGGTGGGGGAGGATGCCGGTCAGACCTGGTAGGCCCAAACGCATCGTGAGGGTCTGCTGGGAACGTCTGGCAGAGTCCCCTGTCAGGACAAGCTTCAACTCCCACCTCCGTCAAAGCTTTAACCACGTCCCAGGGGAGGTGGGGGACATTGAGTCTGAATGGACTATGTTCCGCGCCTCCATTGTCAAGGCGGCTGACCGGAGCTGTGGCCGGGAGATGGTCGGTGCCTGTCGCGGTGGCAACCGTAGAACCCGTTGGTGGACACCAGCGGTGAGGGATGCCATTAAGCTGAAGAAGGAGTCCTACCGGGCCTTTTTGGCCAGTGGGGCTCCGGAGGCAGCTGATAGGTACCGACAGGCCAAGCGGAATGCGGCTCTGGTGGTTGCTGAGGCAAAAACTTGGGCATGGGAGGAGTTTGGAGAGGCCATGGAGAAGGACTTCCAGACGGCTTCGAGGAAATTCTGGTCCACCATCCGGCGTCTCAGGAGGGGAAAGCAGTGCACGGTCAACACAGTGTATAGTGGGGATGGTGCGCTGCTGACCTCGACTCGGGACGTTGTGGGTCGGTGGGGGGAGTACTTCGAAGACCTCCTTAATTCCACCAACATGCCTTCCGAGGAGGAAGCAGAGCCTGGGGACATAGAGGTGGACTCTTCCATCTCTGGGGTTGAGGTTGCCAAGGTGGTCAAAAAGCTCCTTGGTGGCAGGGCTCCGGGAGTGGATGAGATCCGCCCAGAGTTCCTCAAGGCTCTGGATGTTGTAGGACTGTCATGGCTGACACGCCTCTGCAACATCGCATGTGAGTGAGACCTTGCCACAAGTGGAGGAGTTTAAGTATCTCGGAATCTTGTTCACGAGTGAGGGTAAAATGGAGCGGGAGATCGACAGGCGGATCGGGGCAGCTTCTGCAGTGATGCGGGCTCTGCGTCGGTCCGTCATGGTGAAGAAGGAGCTGAGCCAGAAGGCAAAGCTCTCAATTTACCAGTTGATCTATGTTCCCACCCTCACCTATGGTCACGAGCTGTGGGTAGTGACCGAAAAAACGAGATCGCGAATACAAGCGGCCAAAATGAGTTTCCTCCGCAGGGTGTCTGGACTCTCCCTTAGAGATAGGGTGAGAAGCTCAGTGATCCGGGAGGGGCTCAAAGTAGAGCCGCTGCTCCTCCGCATCGAGAGGAGTTAGATGAGGTGGCTCGGGCATCTGATTAGGATGCCCCCTGGACGCCTCCCTGGTGAGGTGTTCCGGGCACGTCCCACCGGAAAGAGACCCCAGGGAACACCCAGGACACGCTGGAGAGACTATGTCTCTCGGCTGGCCTGGGAACGCCTTGGGATCCGCCCGGATGAGCTGGAAGAAGTGGCCGGAGAGAGGGAAGTCTGGGCATCCCTGCTGGAGCTGCTGCCCCCGCGACCCGACCTCGGATAAGTGGAAGAAAATGGATGGATGGATGGATATGTCTGAGGGCAGTGACAGTGATGAGATCTGCAGTAGGAGTGACGGATGCATTTAAGTTAGAGGTTGGATTACATCAAGGATCAGCGCTGAGCCCATTCTTGTTTGCAAAAGTAATGGACAAGTTGACAGACGTCCCTGCGGTGGGCTGGCGGCCTGTCCAGGGTGTATCCCCCGTCCTCGCCCTGTGTGAGCTGGGTTGGACACCAGCACTCCCCCGCGACCCTATTTGGGACAAGCGGCAGATAACGGATGGATGGAAGTTGACAGACGAGGTTAGACAGGAGTTCCTGTGGAAGATGAGGTTTGCTGATGATATTGTGATCTGTAGCAAGAGTAGGGAGCAACTTGAGGAGAACCTGGAAAGATGGAGATATGCTCTAGAGAGGAGAGGAATGAAAGTGAGTAGGACAAAGACAGAATACATGAGTGTGAAAAAAAGGGATGACAGTGGAGTGGTTAAGATGCAGGGAGCATAGATAACACAGGTGGAGGATTTATAATACTTGGGATCAACAGTTCAGAATAATGGTGAGTGTAGAAGAGAGATGAAGAAGAGGGTTGGGGAGTGTGGCTGGAGTGATTTGTGATAAACTGCTACAAGCGGGAGTAAATGGGAAGGTTTACAGGACAGCAGTGAGACCAGCTATACTGTACGGGATGGAGACGGTGGCACTGAGGAAAAGACAAGAGGCAGAGCTGGATGTGTCAGAGTGAAAAAGGCTGAGATTTTTGTTGGGTGTGATGAGGATGGACAGGATTATAAATGAGTAGAAATTTGAGAGACAGCTCAGGTTGGTGGTTTTGGAGACAGAGTTAGAGAAGCAAGGTCGCGTTGGTCTGGACATGTCCAGAGGAGAGAAAAGGATTATATTGAGAGGACGATGTTAAAGATGGAGCTGCCAGGTAAGAGGAAAAGAGAAAGACCAAAGAGGATGTTTATGGACATGGTGAGAAAAGACATGCAGGTGGTCGGTTTGAAGGAGGAAGATGCGGAGGACAGGAAGAAATGAAAACGGATATTCCACAATGGCGACCCCTAAATGGGAGCAGCCAAAAGAAAAAGAACAAGGAAGGAAGAAGTCATTAGTTCTATATCATAATCAGTATTTTTATCAGTCAATCATTTTCTGCCACTTGTCCCAAGCAGGGTCACGCTGGAGTCCATCCCAGCTCACACACAGGGCGAAGGAAAGGGGACACACCCTGGACAGGTCGCCAGCCCATCGCAGGGAGGAGCGTAAGGAGGAGACGGCACCTTGCTCAAGGGTACCTCAGAGCACCATATTGGGAAGGGTTTCGAACCCCCGATCAAGCGGCCAATGCACTAATCACTTGGCCACAACTGCCCCAGTATTTTTATCAAACTTAGCAAATCACAAACCTACATTTATTGCTCGCCAGTTCACTTTAAACATATTTTTTGAGTTGATAATTCTGAATAAATTATAAATAGAATTTCTTAAATACTAAAAATTTTAGGAATCAAAAGGCTGTTCTCAAATATAACTTGTTTTAGTGCTTATATAACTTTATGTGTAATGGAAAAAGAGAAAAGCAGCACAGATTTTAAAATATCCTTGATACAAAAAGAATTTCATTTTACTCTTTTTTTAAAACATATATTAATATAAATAAAATAAAATAATCTTACCTTGGCATGGGTTATTGCTGCTAGGATTGAGATTTGAATTTGAATTAAATCCAGGCAAGCAAGAGCAATTGTAACTTCCCACTGTGTTAGTGCAGGTGGAGTTTGGACCACATACAGCTGGTGCACCAAGACACTCATTCACATCTATACATTGAGACAAATATCAAAATCAAAAAATAAATGCAGTAATTTGTTGTCATTACTATGGAAATTGCACATGCACTACTGTTAAACTTTACCTCTGCATGGGTTAGCCACACTGATATTCTGGCTTGAGTTTGTTTTAGCAAATCCAGTTGAGCAGGAGCAATTGTAACTTCCTATTGAGTTGACACAGCTGGAGTTTGGACCACATGTAGATGGTAGGAGAAGACACTCATTGATATCTACAAACAACAAACAAATTATTATTAAGTTTGAGCTTAATTCTGTTGTGATGAGTCTGTGCATTACTCTAAAATTTAAACAGGCTTTAAAAACTTAAATAGGCTTGTTGATCATGGATCACTGCTACTAAACCTCCAACATTGCATTTAAAAACTCCTTGCTTTGCCTAAAATGTTACTCCAGAGTATATAGAAGCACTAATTTATTTTTGTAGTCATATATTATTTCTAATTCTTTAAAACCTAGGATGGAGACCATGACAGAAGCCCCCAGAAAATTAACCTAAGGCACATGGAACAAAACAGGTCTAGGCTGGACTGGGATGAACTGGGTAGGATTAGAAGGCCCTGGTGTAGCCAGGAAAGCAAACATCATATGCACAGCATGCATTTGATTTTGCACAAAGCCAGGGCCCCACAGAGAACGGGTGTGACCCTCAGGACAGCCAGGGGACCGGACAACAGGACAGCCAGGGAAAGGATACACAATGACAGAGACACAGGTAGAAGGAGAAACACAGAGGTGGATACATGGACAAGCGGAGTGACAGGGAGAGGCACACAGGTGTGCAGGGAAAGACTCTGGAGTCCAGCAGCAGGCATTTCCTGAGCTGCAGCTAGTGAGAGGAACATTATTCCATGGCCCAACAGCAGCCAAGTCTGGTGGCGACAAAGAAACAGGAGCCAGCAGTGATAAAGAGAAAACCACCTGACAAGCAGGCAGAAGAGCAGTTAAAGCTGGTGGTTGACAGGGGCTGGGGTCGGCAAATGACCAGTAAATGATCTTCCTCCTTCAAACCAACCATCTGCTTGTCCTCTCTCACCATATCCATAAACCTCCTCTTTGGTCTTCCTCTTTTCCTCTTTCCTGACAGCTCCATCTTCAACATTGTTAAGAAAATCGTAAATATTTATCATTGATGATGAGCTGTTGACCTTTTCGGAATCCTTCTTTATTTACGACTTCTGCAAAGAGCTTGTTACGACAGTTGAACTTTGTGCCTGAACCTTGCCAGACACAGAATTCCTCTTTTCTGTTTACAATTTTGTAACAAGGAATGTGGGCTAATTACCGTTGTAAAATCAGGAAAGCAAATAAAAGGCTTGCAGAGGGAGAAGCTCTTCGGAGGAGGTAGCTGGTGTTGGCTGGTGCCTGGCTCCCCTTGCAAGTAAAAACTGTAGATCCTGTGTCTTGTGTTTTCTTTCGTTCTACTGTCTCTGCGTACAGGAATTTTCTGACATAACTTGGTCCTTCGAGCCGGATGGCTACATATCCGTGTCCCTGCAGAGCACTTGGAGGACGCTGAAGTCTGTGCACAGCCCATGAGTCTGGGACTGTGGATGAAAGCCTGCCATAGTGAATTCTATGTCGGCCAGTAAGTCTCGAGTTGTTCCGCTTTGCTGGATTGACGCGATCTGAACATTTTGGTTGAGACGGTGAGAGCGTGGGGAAAACAGGTAAGGCAAGGATTTTTTGGAATAGCGCTGAATGGTTCAGGGAACCTTAGAAAGACGTCTAGAGAGTCTGGGACTATAACAGTCTAAAGGGTAGATCAGAAGGATTGCCCTAGAGGTCTAATTGTACTAGTACTAGTCAATTGAGATGCTCCTGAGAAGTAACTAAGGTAGTTACTATAGACTGAGGTATGTGTTTGTTTGTCTGTCTGTGTGAATGGGAGAGACCCAGTACTGAAACAGGAGAACCCGAAACCTAACGGTACTAACATGAAGTTGTCCCTGAGGACTGGACTGGTGATCCTCTCCATCGAGGATTTAGGTGGTGGTAAACAGAATCGAAAACGTTTTTCATCTCTTGGGATTAGAACCCCCAGTGGAGGACCGGACTGGACAATAGGTCTAGCCTAGAAGCTTGTTCTCCAGAGAGTGATTAACGGTCCAAAGAGGACTTTTCTAGTGACCCACCACAGTGGACTCATAAGTGCCTTGTTGTCAAATGAAGTAAATGTTTGAGGCAGCCTTGTGAATGTTATTAGGACATTCTAGAGGAGTTCAAGTTTGCAAATATTGTGGCTACAGAGCAACAGGTGTAAAGAAAGAAAAATGAAAAAAAAAAAAATAGAATGAAAAGAGAAAAAAAGAAAGAAAAAGATAAAAGAAACATTTTGATTTAACCTAGATTCTCCTGCCTGTGAGGTCTGTCATAAGGAGGGAACGCAAAACCTAAGTCGGGGACTTAGGCACACCTAGGCAAGGGACTTAGGTGGACCTTGGGGGTAACCCCGGGTGGGGACCAGTGCCTAGAGGACAGTTCAAGAGAACTGAGGTAGATTGGGTCCAACTCTTTCAAGGAAAGGTTGAGAGTAATAAAAGTTTACCTTCCCTGTCGGTGACGATCGACTGCAATAAGGTAGCGCGCTACTCCTGTCTGGGACAGGAACGGAAATGTGTTGAAATATGGAGATCTCACAGTCACGGGATCAAAGAAAAAGGATTAAGGAGAATTCGCAAAGACTGACTGTTATGGGAAATATGGAGAAGTGACTGACCCGACGATATTAGGTAGATGGTATGTGAAACATGGGTTTCAAGAAGATGGTTTTTTCAGTACTAAGGTTTTGAAAGATTTACAGAAGAAATTAAAAGAGGAGTGCCAGGAAGGTAGAAATGGCATTAGTAAATAAGTAAATAAATAAATAATGAAATTATATTAATAATAAAATTCACATTATGTAATTATATAATAATAAAAGTGGTAGGATGCTTGCCTATGGACCTATGGTTCAAGAGGTTCCAGGTTCGAATCCCACCTCTGGCACTATCACCACTGGGTCCCTGAACAAGACCCTTAACCCTGAGTTGCTCCAGGGGGACTGTCCCTGTAATTAGGACATGGAAGTTGCTCTGGATAAGAGCATCTGCTAAATGCCGTAAATGTACTATATTTTCCGCTGCTATACAAAGTTGTTGAGCTAAATTTACTCCTCCGTGTTCCAGTCAAATGTTAGTTTATGTAGATGATATTGTAGAGCATGGGTACCACATTTCGCTGAGGTAGTTAGCCCCTTGCAAAAAAGATCTGTGATGCACCCCTTAACATGGCCTCCCTCTGCAATGGACAAAGCAAGCCATGAAGGCATTTATATGAGCAATGAAAATAAGCCAATATTATCTAAATCTATGTACAAATGGGCGGCAATATTGAGTCATGGGCGATGCCATGTCTCAACAGGAGGGATGGTAGGCCTGGTAAATAAACAATATACAACATATGGATTTAATATTTACTCAAAAAATTTTTGTATGGCTTGCCCTGTGTGTTTGAAACATAATCCACAGAGCAACATCAGACCAAAGAGAAGGGCATTCCCCCCAGCACCTTACCCTTTCCATACAATACATATGGATTTCACTGAACTACAAATATTGTTTGGTACTGGTGGATGCCTTCTCTAAATGGGCAGAATTATTTCCTATAAAAAACTCCAGACGCAACAGTGGTCAAAGCCATACGCAAAAGAATAATACCCACTTTTGGGGTACCACAGAAATTGTACAGCGACAATAGCAGCCATTTTGTCAATGCAATAGTGAGTAAAATGGTATCGAATTTAGGAATAGACTTAAAAACACACTGTAGTTACCACCCCCAAAGTGCAGGATTAGTGGAAAGAACAAATGATACAGTAAAATCTAAACTAAGGAAATGCATGGAAGAAACTGGCAGACAATGGCCACAGTGTATAGATCTAGTTCAGCTGAGTATGCATATAACTCCAACTTTTGGCAGTTCTTTAATACCATTTGAAGTATTGTATGGTAGACCATACAGGCTACCGGATTTAGATAGCAATATTAATGACCCTGATGATGATCTGAATCTTGCTGATTATATGAGAAAAATGTTGGGTAACAGAGAGATAAGAACAGTTAATGTAACACTAGATTCTCCTTTGCTGCCACAGGAGGGACCCCAGTGCGCATAGGGGACTGGGTGTTCACTAAAGTAATTAAGAGAAAAAACTGGTCCAGCCCCCGGTGGGGAGGTCCATACCAAGTACTGCTGACCACCCCAACTGCTGTAAAAATTGCTAAGCGACCCACATGGATACATTTGTCACACTGTAAAAAATCAACCTTAGAAAGTGAGGTATGAGCCACGCAGTAGCTCAGCAAACGCAGGGTGAAGTCTGACTACAAAGGGGGGTTGCAGTGTAGAAGCAGCTCGTCTCAAAGTCAGTGAAGAAACCAGCCACCCCTTACTGCTTTAGGGTATCCTACCACGCTTGAAACAATGTTGGAAAAAATCATAGTCCTTATAGTTACGTTCATGGTACTGTTTACAATTTTGTAGTCAATTTTTATAGTCCACAGGAAAATTATGATGAGAAACAGAGACATGAGAGGTGGCTGAACAATGCCAATGAACCCCACGAACCAGGAAATGTAACCGATACTTATCACACAAAGGTTTGGTAGCGCTATGCTGAGTTGGTAGCAAGGAGTAGAAATGTATCAGGATGTTATGTTTGTTCTTTTATGCCAGTATAAAAGATATATGTCATCCGCTCATCCTAGTTTGACTGCTCTCCCATTGCCCTCATCAGAGTCTGAGTGCGTAATTGAGTACACCTACCTGGAAATTAGAGTGGCGTTTGAGCCCCAATAAGAGTTACGTACCACACGTTTATCATATCTAAAGGTAAAGCATCACACACAGGTGGGCGAAAAGCAATAAAAGACTCCGGAACGCCACATAATGCCATGTCAGGGAACAACGGAACCCATCCAACCAACTACACTAATTGGCTATGTGTCCAGCAGGCCTGTGAACCATCACCCAGCAGCTGGGGTGTCTCAAGGGCACGAAGATCGCTGGTGGAAGTCCAACCCCACGATTCGGTATGGGGGTCTGATGTACCTGACAAGCATAAGCATTGGACTACTGGGAGTAAGGTGGCATTGACTTTCTTCCCCTGGGTGGGAGTAGCAAAGGACCTGTTAAGGATTGAAAATATAGATTATCGATTGAATCTATTTTTAAACGCTAGTATAAGGGCATGGGAAAGAAACAATGAGGAGCAGTCAAGCATGAGGATGATGGTGTCACAAAATCAAATGGTACTTGACTTACTAACCGCTGAGAAAGGAGGGGTTTGTGTAATGATTAATAATACTTGTTGTACGTATATTCCTGACAGCACTAATGAAGGACACGAGATAACTGAGGCCATAGACCAGATGAAGAAAATCCAACATGCTATATCCCAAGACAATGTTTACAGACCATGGGACCCCTTCTCCTGGTTCCTATCCGGAGGAGGGAAAATGACGCTTATGAAATTAATGCTACCCGTGGTTATTGTGCTTCTATTATTTTGTCTTTTCACAGGATGTGTCATCTCTTGCTTGAGAGCAATGCTGTCCAGAATGATAGGGCAGTCAATGTGAGACGTGATGTTGAGGGAAGAATATTGCACCCTCCTGTCAAACAACAAAGAAACTTTCAACTAAATGTAAATTGTTAAAGGTGTTATGAAAATGAAGGAACTGCAGAAAACTGAAATGAGATGCAGTACTGGAATTTGTCAATGGACATTTATCAGTGATAAACAGGAGGGAAATGTTAAGAAAATCATAAATATTTATCACTGATGATGAACTGTTGACCTTTTCGGAATCCTTCTTTATTTAAGACTTCTGCAAAGAGTTTGTTACGACAGTTGAACTTTGTGCCTGAACCTTGCCAGACACAGAATTCCTCTTTTCTGTTTACAACTTTATAACAAGGAATGTGGGCTAATTGCCGTTGTAAAAACAGGAAAGCAAATAAAAGGCTTGCAGAGGGAGAAGCTCTTCGGAGGAGGTAGATGGTGTTGGCTGGTGCCTGGCTCCCCTTGCAAGTAAAAACTGCAGATCCTGTGTCTTGTGTTTTCTTTCGTTCTACTGTCTCTGCGTACAGGAATTTTCTGACAAACATCCTCCTCCCAATATAATCCTCGACTCTCCTCTGAACATGTCCAGACCAACGCAATCTTGCGTCACTCACTTTGTGTCCAAAGCGTTCAACTTGAGCTGTCCCTCTAATGTGACAGTGGTGAGATCTGCAGTAGGAGTGACGGATGCATTTAAGGTAGAGGTCGGATTACATCAACAATCAGCGCTGAGCCAATTCTTGTTTGCAATATTAATGGACAGGTTGACAGACGAGGTTAGACCTGAGTTCCTGTGGACGATGATGTTTGCTGATGATATAGTGATCTGTAGCAAGAGTAGGGAGCAGCTGGAGGAGAACCTGGAAAGATGGAGATATGCTCTAGGGAGGAGAGGAATGAATGTGAGTAGGACAAAGACAGAACACATGAGTGTGAAAAAAAGGGATGACAGTGGAGTGGTTAGGATGCAGGGAGCATAGATGACACAGGTGGAGGATTTGTAATACTTGGGATCAACAGTTCAGAGTAATGGTGAGTGTAGAAGAGAGGTGAAGAAGAGTTTGCAGGCAGGTTGGAATGGGTGGAGAAGTGTGGCTGGAGTGATCTGTGATAGACAGGTACCAGCGGGAGTAAATAGGAAGGTTTACAGGACAGCAGTAAGACCAGATATACTGTACGGGTTGGAGATGGTGGCACTGAGGAAAAGACAGGAGTCGGAGCTGGATGTGTCAGAGTGAAAGATGCTGAGATTTTCGTTTGGTGTGACAAGGATGGACAGGATAATAAATGAGTAGAAATTTGAGAGACAGCTCAGGTTGGTGGTTTTGAAGACAAAGTTAGCGATGCAAGGTTGCGTTGGTTTGGACATGTCCAGAGGAGAGACAAGGATTATATTGAGAGGAGGATGTTAAAGATGGAGGTAAGGTAAGAGGAAAAGAGGCCAGGTAAGAGGAAAAGAGGAAGACCAAAGAGGATGTTTATGGACATGGTGAGAGAGGACATGCAGGTGGTCGGTTTGAAGGAGGAAGATATGGAGGACAGGAAGAAATGGAAACGGATATCCCGCTGTGGTGACCCCTAAATGGGAGCAGCCCAAAGAAAAAGAAGAAAGAAGAAGAGAATATCTATTCATGTGGAATATGAAATGGAATATGTAGTTTATGAAAGTGACAAATTGTCGTTTTGAAATACAGCACAGCACACAGTTAGCCACAACAAAATGCAACTTCTGTATTTCACCCACACCCTGCAAGAGAGCACAGTTGTTTAAAATGCCCAGGGAGAATTTTGAGGATGGTACCTTGCTCAGTCTAAATAGTTCTATATCATATTCAGTATTTTTATTATACTTAGAAAACCACAAACCTACATTTATTGTTCGCCAGTTCACTTTATACTTATTTTTTGAATTTATAATTATAAATAGAATTTCTTAAATTCTAATAACTTTAAGAATCAAAAGGCTGTTCTCAAATATAACTTGTGTTAGTGCTTATATAACTTTCTGTGTAATGGAAATAGAGAAAAGCATCACAGATTTTAAAATAGGGTCTTCCTTGATACAAAAAGAATTTCAAATGGCTCTTTTTTTAAAAACATATATTAATATAAACAAAAAAAGAAATCTTAACGTGTCATGGGTTATTGCTGCTAGGACTGAGATTTGAACTTGAATTAAATCCAGGCAAGCAAGAGCAATTGCAACTATCCACTGTGTTGGTGCAGGTGGAGTTTGGACCACATACAGCTGGTGCACCAAGACACTCATTCACATCTAGACATTGAGACAAATATCCAAATCAACAAATAAATGCAGTGATTTGTGGTCATTACTATGGATATTGCACATGCACTAATGTTAAACTTTACCTCTGCATGGGTTAGCCATACTGATATTCTGGCTTGAGTTTGTTTTTGCAAATCCAATTGAGCAGGAGCAATTGTAACTTCCTATTGAGTTGACACAGATGGAGTTTGGACCACATGTAGATGGTAGGAGAAGACACTCATTGATATCTACAAACAACAAACAGATAATTATTTATTTTGAGCTTGATTCTGTTTGTGATGAGTCTGTGCATTACTCTAAAACTTAAACAGGCTTTAAAATCTTAAATAGGCATGTTGAACATGGATCACTGCTACTAAACCTCCAAGATGGCGTTTAAAAACTCCTTGCTTTGCTTAAAATGTTACTCCAGAGTATATAGAAGCAAAGAACCAGTAAATGATCTTCCTCCTTCAAACGAACCAGCTGCATGTCCTCTCTCACCATATCCATTAACCTCCTCTTTGGTCTTCCTCTTTTCCTCTTTCCTGGCAGCTCCATCTTCAACATCCTCCTCCCAATATAATCCTCGATTCTCCTCTGGACATGTCCAAACCAACGCAATCTGGCTTCTCTCACTTTGTGTCCAAAGCGTTCAACCTGAGCAGTCTCTCTAATATACTCGTTTCTAATACTGTCCATCCTCGCCACACCCAATGAAAATCTCAGCATCTTTCATTCTGACATCTCCAGCTCTGCCTCCCGTCTTTTCGTCAGTGTCACCGTTTCAATCCCGTACAACATACTTGGTCTCACTACTGTCCTGTAAATCTTTTTACTTTCGCAGATACCCATCTGTCACAAATCACTCCTGTCACTCTTCTCCACCCATTCCATCCTGCCTACACTCTCTTCATCACTTCTTTTCCGCACTCACTCTGAAATGTTTATACCATGTATTTAAATTCCCTTACCTTTGTCACCTCTTCTCTTTCCATCCTAACCACTCCATTTTCCTCCCTTTCATTCACAGTCACAATGCAACTCTTTCTGACCTTCTCTGTACTTCTCTATCAACTAACTCAGAGCAAACATTGCATCTGTAGTGTTCTTTCTCAGCATGGAACCATAATGCAGTTCACTAATCATCACCTCTTTTCTTAACCTAGCTTCCACTACTCTTTGCAATAACTTAAATTGGTAACAGTTCACTTCGTCTCTACTCCTCAGGCATCCTCTTACTTTCCATCTGACTCACAGAGTGTACTCACATTGATTCTAATAAGGGACACCTGGCACCAGGACAAAGTCCCAACCTTTGCCAGGTTCATCTAGTCAGGGCAAGGTGACACACACAACATTATCTTTAGGACTTTAAGTTGAAATGTGATATTATCAATGACCAGATAGTTTAACAACAATTAAAGTACATGTTGTTAACACAAAATAGGACTCTAAGGACTGTAAGGTAAGCTTTCAATATGAATTATGACACTTATAACAAGCCATTCCTCCACATAAAATAGAATTCAAATTGAATAGAAACTGTAAGTGTCACTGTACATTTGCCCATGGCTAATTTAATTGGAAATACTAAAACACATCTCTATATTGTTCATCTCAGAACAGGGGAACTTTTTCTATCCCATCCATGCAAATTTAAAATAATCCATAAACAAAATAAAATTAAGTATGCTCTTGTTGTCTTAATTTTACTCCCTCAGAAAAAATACAAATGCAGTTGTATTATGTGCTAATTTTCAGGGGGATCACTGAATATCAAATTAATTACAGGGGACAGAACAAAGTTTAATATTATTACCTATGCAGGGGTTACTAGCACTGATACTGATCCCTGCGTTCATTGCAGTAAATCCTTTCCAGGGGTTATTGACACTGATGCTTAGATTTGAGTTTGTTGCTGTAAATCCAGTCCAGCAGGAACAGTTATATCCTCCTACTGTGTTGATGCAGTTGGACTTAGGACCACATTTAGATGGAGTAGTTGCACATTCATCTATATCTAGAGTTGAACATTTATGTATTTTTAATTTTCAGGAACAGGAATGAGTATATTAGAGGGACCGCTCAGGCTGGAAAATGCGTGAAACGAACTTTAAGTGAAAGTGTCATTGTCAATGCACCACAGCATAATGTGCACCACAATGAAGTGCTTCCTCTGCATTTAACCCAAATACACAGTGAAGCAGTTTGCAGCCATAAATCCAGGTCCAAGGAGCGGTCCTTGATGAGGGGTACAAACATCTTGGGAAAGGGTAACCTACTCATCTCTGACTTCAAATCATGAGGATTAATCCCTAAGCACTAGACCACAATTGCTCTCTGCAGGTTGCAAGAAGTTGCAGATACATTTTCTGGAAATTATTTAGACTATTTGGGTGCCCTTTGAGTTTGTGTTTGTTTGCAATGCTGATGTTCCTGCTCCACTTCTGAACTAAAAGAGCAAAATATGAACACCAAAAATGATTTGTCTATTCAACATTGCTATATCCTCCTAGTGTGTTGATGCAGGATGAATTTTGACCACAAATAGATATTCCAGACAGACATTCATCTATATCTATAATCAGATTTTGTCTTGTTGCTTTTGCATTGGCAAATTTTTTTCATTGTCGAATTTTTTTCGAGTCATTTTTTAGCATTGAAACACCTCATGACATTTGACAGGGGCAGACAATTTAAATGGTTTTTATTATACAAATCAAAAGAATCTAAGCAGATATTAAAAAGAAGGTTTAATATAAATACCTGTACAGGGATTATTAACACTGATTCCTTGACTTGAGTTTGTGGCAATAAATCCAGTCTGGCAAGAGCAATTATATCCTCCTGGTGCGTTGATGCAGGAGGAGTTTAATCCACACACAGATGGTTTAGATAGACATTCATTCATATCTGTAATCATGGGTTTTATATATTTTTGTATTAGCACCATTTTAGGATATGGTATTTTTGTATTAAAGCTGCTTCAGAATACTTAAATTACCTTGATTAAAACATAGTATCAAAATTTAGACATGTACCTATGCAAGGATTACTATCACTGATACTGAGACTTGAGTTTGTTGCAGTAAATCCATCCCCACAAGTACAATTGTAGCCTCCTACTGTGTTGGTACAGATGGAGTTTGGACCACAAAAAAATAGTGTGAACATACATTCATCCACATCTGTAAGCAAAGATAAACAACTCAGACTTGATCAACACTTTGGAAATATTGAATATTCTCTTTATTGTATCTTAATGATAAATTAATAATTTGTAGTGTAAATGTTGGACAAAAAAAGTCTTTTCTTTTTCTTTTCTTACATAAGGCCCCTCTGGTGTGGACCCTATGCCAGTGTGCATAGGGCAATTAGAGGAAAAAGAAACATACATTGATTTTTATGAATTAACTTGAAATATTTAATCAGAGTAAAATTTAAATCCTTACCTGTGCAGGGGTTACTGACACTGATATTTAAACTTGGGTTTGTTGCAATAAATCCAGTCAAACAAGAGCAGTTATATCCTCCTAGTGTGTTGATGCAGGAGGAGTTTAAGCCACACACAGGTGGTGTAGATAGACATTCATTCACATCTGTTAGTGGAAAAAGAGTTTTTGTAGTGTTTCATAATTAAAAATTCAAACATCTTAAATAGAACAATGGATCAAAATGTAATATCTTACCTGTGCAGGTGTTATTGATGCTGATACTTAAGTTTGTTTCAGCAAATCCAGTCCAGCAAGAACAGTTATATCCTCCTATTGTGTTGGCGCAGGTTGAGTTGGGACCACAGAAAAATAGAGAAGCTCCACATTCATCTATATCTAAGAGGCAAATGATGATTTTGTTATCTTTTGCATGTTTAACAAACTATGAATTTGGTGCAGGTGGGATTTGTACCCCAAATAGATGTTCCAATCAGACATTCGTTCATATCACTAATCATAATTTGTCTTCTTGTTTTTGCATTGGCACCTTTTTAGAATTAATCATTTCCTTTAGCATTGAAACAATTACATTTGATAAATGGTGGCATTATTTAGATACTCCCCAAATAAATATTTTTAATGCTATTAATACCCGAATACACATTTTTGTCATGTAAAATTATGTTCAGTCGTATTCTAGAAAGTAAAACTAAGCACACACTGCAGGTTCATCCATTAACAAACTAATTACATATCCTAACTAGGGTTGCAAGGGTGCAGGTATCTATTCCCATGCTCATAAGTTGAAAAATCCTGTACAGGTCCAGGTCATTTTAGTAAACCTGACTTGTTCAATGGAAAATATCAGCAGACACCTCAAATTTTTCATTAAACCTGAGAGAAACTAAGTAGATTTTATGTTTTAAAAAATACTTATACATGGCTTATTAGCACTGATTCATTGATTTGAGTTTGTAGCAGTAAATCCAGATGATCTGATTATCATTACCTATACAGGGGTTAGTAGCACTGATGCTTAGGCTTGAGTTTGTTGCAATAAATCCAGTCCAGCAATAGCAGTTATATCCTCCTATTGTATTGGTGCAGGTTGAGTTTGGACCACAAACAGATGTTCCAGACAAACATTCGTCCACATCTGTGACATCAATTAAAGATATTCAGTGAGGGATTGATAAGCTAAAGTCTTTACTTTAAGTTAATTTTAATTATTTTAAATTAGTATGCAGTACAAACCGATTCAAAAACATGTGCAAATAAATCTTTACTGCTCAGTTAATTTGACAGTGGTGAAGATAAAATGAGGACCACAGTGGAAAGACATGAAATAGGATAAATTGTGTTGATTATGAGATTAATTTTCCTTGCGTTTATTTACCTTTGCATGAAAAATTAGCACTAAGAGTCAAACTTAAGTTTGATGCAGTAAATCCAGTCCAGCAAGAGCAGTTATATCCTCCTATTGTGTTGATACAGGATGAATTTGGACCACAAACAGATGTTCCAGTTAAACATTCATCCACATCTGTGACATTAAATAAAGATTTACAATCAGCACACAAAATAGAATATTAGTTGAAAACTGTATAAAGATTTTGTTTTTGTAATTCTCATGTTTCTACTTTTAGCACACATATAAATTATAATTAAAAAAAGTTATTTTTTTGTTTACACACAAAGAGGTTCCTAACATTTGTAACTGCATTGAAGCTTATTTGTGTATGGAGTTATGTTTGATAAAACACAGCAAAGTAAAACTGCACACACACTGGAGGTGTGTCCATGAAACCTTGGATGAGATTCGTTTTTGGCACGGCAGAGGGCGCTCTATTTTGACTGAGCATACCTGAGCTCATGAAGGCACAGGTGTGCTTCATTAGGGCTGATTTTTTAAGCCCTGATGAGTCAGAAAAGAGCACGGTTCATTCACTGAGCGAAGTCTACTGTTAATGGTGGTTTTGGTAACTTGTTTTAGTCATGACTGCATGTCGCTTGGACATCGCCTCAGTGGTTGGTGTGAGGAGCATGAGCAGGCACTCGAAGCCACGGTTTTCAGAACAGAGCTGCTGCGCCTAAGGACCTTCACGCCAGTGTGGCTGGCTGCGTGTTCACCGGAGCTCCGCGAGCATGGCGGAGGAGCACAGAGCACAATTGCCACAGAGCTCTCACAGTGCCTGGAGCTGCTGGTGTGCTCAATCCAGCTCGCCTCTTCTCTAGAGCCCAACAAGGGACTGGAGGAATATGGCCTGATTAAGGAAGCGCTGATGGCTATAATGGTGGCAGTTAGTTGGTCCTTTGACCGACTGGAGGAAGAGACTTTGCCCGTTTCCCCTTCAATACTGCTTCTAGCTCCTCACCTGCTTCAAAGTGGAAAATGCGCCCTGCTTGAATCACAGCAGGAAGACGGCGGAGAATGCACCCTGCGCCATTCAACGCAAGAAGACAGCAGAGAACACGCCCTATGTTATTCAATGCGGGAAGATGCCGGAGAACGCGCCCTGAGTAAATGACAGCGGGAAGACGGCGGAGAACGTGCCCTGCATCATTCAACGCGAGAAGACGGCGGAAAACGCCCCCTGCATCATTCAACACATCGGCAAAGAAGGCCGCCCGCGACACAGAAAATGGGGCATTGGTAAAGAAGGCCATCTGTGACACGGAGAATGGGGAGTTTGCAGAAAACGCCCCCTGTGCCGTTCAACGAGGGAGGTCGACCAAGAAGGCCCTTCGCAGCATGAAAAGCGGCATCAAGGAGTCGACCCCCAAACCCAGTACCACTAATCCATCTGCCTGGAAGAAGACAGATACGAGGCCGCTCCAGGTTAGGATTGCAAATGGAATAATCAGTGGCCTGAGATTTCAAGCTCAAAGCCTAGACCAAACTCTTCAGGAATCAGATAATGAGTGGTTGTCAATTCTGCAGGAAGAAAAACAGGCCAAAAATGTTCTTGCCAAGCAGCTCCAGGAAATAGAGGCTGAGCTCACCACCAAGGATCACGAAATTTGTGCATGGAACCAGGATCTTGATGTTTTGAATGTAAAGTTAAAGGATGATAAACTGGCCAATTGTCAAGTCTCAGAGAAGCTTCAGGAGATAGAATTAGAGGCTAAAGTAAGCAGAGACCATGTTCAGGAAAATCTGATCAGCACTCAAGCCAAGGAAATTGAGAATATTGAACTGAGACACGTTTTGCATTAACTGGGGGCGAAGTGTAAGAAATTGGAAGATGACAATGTCTCCCTCCAGGCCATGAATCACCAGCTGCAGGAGAGCAACCAGTCTGAGGTACATTCCCTTCAGGAGGAACTAGCTAAAGTTAATAGGGAACTAGAGGAAAAGCAGGCTGGGTACCTAGAATGTGAGGAGGTCTGTAAGGACCTAGGTGAACAGCTGATTTGGTTAACTGAAAGCTTGTACAGTACCCAGGAGAACCTAAGGGCTGAATCAGAACAACTCAGACAGGTCAATATGAAGCACAGTGCATTTCTCACAGACATTCACCAAAGAGTTGAACAGATCAGCTGCATCATCATTCAGTTCACTCAACAGAAGGAGTTGCTGACAAGGCTCAACCAACAACTGACAGAGAGCAAGGCCTCTGCGTTGCAGGCGACCACGTCAACCACAAACGAAAGACTGAAACATGAGGAAAAGAACACCAATTTGCTTTCTCAACTTGAGGAGATCAAAGGACTCTTGTCTCTTTGCCAGAGTGAGAATGAAACCATGGAAATGGAAAGAAAGGCTCTAGATAATGGTCAGCTTCAAGGAAAGGTCAGTAAACTCATGCAAGAGAGAGAGATCCTGAGGAAGAAACTGCAAGCTGCTAATGTTGTCCAGAGGGAATGTCTGAAGAAAACAGAGGAACAGGAAAAGCTGGAGACTAAGGTGGCCACTATGGAGGAACAACTGAATAGGACCAGAACAGAGCTGAAACGGGTGCAGGACAACAGCACTGCTCTGCAGGCTGAACTGGAAAAGGCCTGGAGAGAGGCCAGTAAGCACACAAAGCTGCAAGAGCATGTCAGAGGTATTGAAGCTGAACTCACTCAGCAGACCCCAGTGCATGCTGGGACACTGGTGGATAGCTCAAAAGAGGGGCAGCTGAGTAAAAGTCAGCGAAAAAGAGAGGCAGGTAAAGATTCCAGAGGCTAAGCAGGCATCTGAAAACTCAGAGAAGGGTGCTCAGAACCCAACAGAACATCAGCTGAACTCGTTCCACAAGGAGGTCATAAACACCCTACCTTCTGTTTTCCCACACACTTCAGCAGACTCAGAACAGGGCAACTGGTTCTCTCAATGGAACCAAGAGCGGAGTTCCCAGTCTTAAATATGTGCACCCCATGGCGACCTTTATGGTTCTTGGCCTGGATTATGTGTCTGAGATGGTAAGCAGTGCTAATGTTCTTGATTATGCTTCTGAGACTGCTCAGGGTCAGGAGTATTCTGAGGAAGGATAATGCATGACACAGAAGAAAACTGCAGCAGTCACTGTGAAGATGGCAACAAGAGCCTTGCACACAACAAGAACTGCTTAGACAACCATGAGCGCATTGTTGAAGGAACTCTCAAGCCTTACAGTGAAGGTCTGTACATCCCCTACAGTCATGTGTGTGATAAAGAGACGGATTGCAAGGAGGGTGCAGAGGAAGAGGTCTGTGAAAGCCCATGCAACGAGAAAGGTTGTCAGTGTGCCCCAGGTGAGAAGTGTATCAACCAGAAAGTGCTGAGTGATGTAATCCCTCATGTTCAAGATTGCTCTGATGTCAAGAACTGCTTTTGTTTGTCTGAGGATTGCCACCAGCACTGCAGCAACAGCAGAGGCCGGTGCCCTCCTATGAGCATTATTTGTGATGGTAAGAAAGACTGCTTTGACAGCACAGTGGAGTGGCTGTGCTCTGAAGGGGAAGTTTCACCGCGCCAGTGACCAGGGCATGCCCAGGAAGTTCTGCTCTGGTGGTGCTCCAGACTGCAATGATCACTCAGAGGGGAAAGATCATAGCAGACCTCCACATCTTCCCCAGCAGGAACATCAGCCTGGTGGGTATGAACACCTATGGAAGAATCGGTTCCAGGTTGGACACGCAGACGCAGTGAGGGATCTGATCTGGATGTTTGGAAACACCCAGTAAGTAGACAGAGTGTCGAGAATTGCGTTATGGATGGATCTGTCAAGTCATGGATGACAGTCATAAATGGGGTGGTGGTGGTCTAGTGGTAGGATATGGGCCTATGGACCTATGGCTCAAGAGGTCCCAGGTTCGAATCCCACCTCTGGCACTACCACCCCTGGGTTCCTGAGCAAGAGTTGCTCTAGGGGGACTGTCCCTGAATTTAGGACATGTAAATTGCTCTGGATAAGAGCATCTGCTAAATCCTGTAAATGTAATTGGAAATATGCAAGTCATGTAAACACTGTCGATCAGGATTCCATACAAAGTGAGAAACACGGTTCCTATGACGCTGGAGTGGACTGAGACTTTGGGATACCCCTCACCACTGCCAGCAGCCCTGGTCTATTAATATGATGAATAAAGTTATGTTCCTGGCTCCTGCACTGACATCCTTCCCGCACCCCGACACCCTTACAACCTTCGACCCAGCTCAAATCATCCCAAACTAACTATCTATTTTCCAAGCCTCATTTCTTCTTCTAGGTCCCTTTGGTGTTGGAACATATGCCAGTGTTCAAAGGGTGAATAGAAAAAAAAATAAACATGTATTGATTTTTTTGAGGGGCAGTGGTGGCCTAGTGGTTAGGGCGTTGGCTGCATGATCGGTGGATTGGGGGTTTGAACCCCTTCCCACTTGGTTGCCCTGAGGTACCCTTGAGCAAGGTGCCGGCCCCATCTCGTTCCTCCCTGCAATGGGTTGGCAACCTGTTTAGGGGTGTGTGTCCCTGTCCTTTGCCCTGTGTGCGCTGGGTTGGACTCCAGCGCGACCCCGTTTGGGACAAGCCGCAGAAAAATGAATGATGATTTTTTTTAATGAACCTGAAAGATTTGATCAGAATAAAATTTCAATCATTACCTATACAGGGGTTACTGACACTGATGTTAAAACTTGGGTTTGTTGCAATAAATCCAGTCAAACAAGAGCAGCTATATCCTCCTGGTGTGTTGATGCAGGAGGAGTTTAATCCACACACAGATGGTGTAGATAGACATTCATTCACATCTGTTAGTGGAAAAAGAGTTTTTGTAGTGTTTCATAATTAAACATTCAAAGATCTTAAATAGAACAATGAATCAAAATGTAATATCTTACCTGTGCAGGTGTTATTGATGCTGATACTTAAGTTTGTTGCAGCAAATCCAGTCCAGCAAGAACAGTTATATCCTCCTATTGTGTTGGCGCAGGTTGAGTTGGGACCACAGAAAAATAGAGAAGCTCCACATTCATCTATATCTAAGAGGCAAATGATAATTTTGTTATCTTTTGCATGTTTAACAAACTATTACATTTGATAAATGGTGGAATTATTTAGATACTCCCCAAATAAATAGTTTTAATGCTATTAATACCCGAATACACATTTTTGTCATGTTAAATTATGTTCAGTCGTATTCTAGAAAGTGAAACTAAGCAGACACTGCAGGTTCATCCAAACTATTAATTTGGTGCAGGTGGGATTTGTACCCCAAAAAAGATGTTCACAATACCTGTGCAGGGATTGTTAACACTGATTCTTTGACTTGAGTTTGTGGCAGTAAATCCAGGCTGGCAAGAGCAGTTATATCCTCCTGGTGTGTTGATGCAGGAGGAGTTTAATCCACACACAGATGGTTTAGATAGACATTCATTCACATCTGTAAATAAGTATATATTTTTAAAGTTTTCAGCATTAGCACTTTTTAGGATTTTAAGCTGTTTTACAATACTTAAATTAACTCGAAAAATTTAATTTATCAAAACAGTAGCAAAATTTAGACATGTACCTATGCAAGGGTTACTATCACTGATACTGAGACTTGAGTTTGTTGCGGTAAATCCATCCCCACAAATACAATTGTAGCCTCCTACTGTGTTGGTACAGAAGGAGTTTGGACCACAAACAGATGGTGTGAACATACATTTGTCTACATCTGTAAATGCAAATAAATTAATCAGATCTACATATAAGACATTTTGATTACCTTTTCTACCATGATATTTATGTACATTTTGGACAACCATTAAATATTTACAATGTACACACTTAAATATATTATCAAAAATATATCGAAATAAATCAAAAATGTTTCGGATAAATGACTAAACATATAAATCTCTCATTTTTCTCAGAACATTTTTTCTCAGAACATTTTTATTAAAATATATTTAGATCTTGGTGTTGTAGTTTTTTGTGTTTATAATTACAGCCCTAAAAAATTTTATGAAAGTTACAATTTAAAAAAAGTTTCTAACAGCAAAAATGAGTTCTCTGAGTTCTCTAAAGTATTTATATTTCCACTTCTTTCTTCAAAGTCTATAGAATTCTGTTCAGTCTTACACAATATAAAACTTAATCTGGTGAACAGATTAATAGTCATTACAATTAATGTTGTTTAATTAAAAATATTAAAAACAAAATGATTTTGCCCATTTAAGTTTAAAGAATCTAGTCTCAATATCATTACCTATACAGGGGTTACTAGCACTGATGGGTAAACTTGAGTTTGTTGCAGTCAACCCAGTAGAGCAAGAGCAGTTATATCCTCCTACTGTGTTGATGCAGGTGGAGTTTGGACCACAAACAGATGTTCCAGACAGACATTCATCCACATCTGTGATATGAATTAAATTTGTACAGTTACAAAAAGTTTCAATATAAATGTGCACAAAACTGTTGTAGTGTTACAGTAACTATAGTGTGTTATAATTTTTCTGTGTTTGTACTTTGTAGTTTACCCACAAAGATGTTTCTAACACTAATACCCCCCACCCACCACACACACACATACAATCACACTCTTAAAGATACTTAAGCTCCTTGACCTGAGATAGTAACTCCTTCCCAACCCAGAGAGAGCAAACAGCCTTGGATATGCTAAATTGCCCTGTAAGTGTGAGGGTCTTTGTCTGTTTGTCTACTCTGTGATCCCCTGGCAACCTTTCCAGGGTGTTTCTCCTTTTGCCCTATTTGTGCTGGGAAATCTCCAGCACTATCTGTAATCCTACTTAGAATACCAGTTAGAATAATGAGTGTGTTAATGAGAACTTGATCAGACTAAAATTTTATATAATTATCTATACAGGGGTTACTGACACTGATGCTTATACTTGAGTTTGCTGCAGTAAATCCAGTCCAGCAAGAACAGTTATATCCTCCTATTGTGTTCATGCAGGTGGTGTTTAATCCACACACAGATGGTACAGAGATACATTCATCTATATCTAAAAGACAGGAAAAAATTTTTTTCCTGTTTTGCAGAGTCATTTGTTGGGGTGGTGGTGGTCTAGTGGTAGGGTACTTGCCTATGGACCTATGGCTCAAGAGGTTTAAGGTTCCAGTCCCACCTCAAGCACTACCCCCACTATGTCCCTGAGCAAGACCTTAACCCTGAGTTTTTCCAGGAGGACTGTCCCTGTAATTAGGACATGAAAGTTGCTCTGGATAAAAGCATCTGCTAGATGCTGCAAATGTAAATTTGTTGGATGAAAATGCAGAATGAAGTGTAAAATATTAATCATATATAATCATTATAACGTATCTCACCTCCCCCTCTTTGCACCCACACCAATCATTGAAACAGTCATTTAGCTCAGAGACTCTTGCTAATGCTGATTCATTCAGATATATGGCACTCCGAAGTGTGACAGAGGGTTAACTAATGGGATCATATCTAAAGGATTTTCTCATGTCTGAGCTATCATGCTAAGATCCGAGGTTAATCTAAACTGTTTAACTAAAAACACTAAACTAAAAGTTGCTGGTTTACATGCTGAAAATATCTCAAGCTGCTGAGAATCTTTTGAGAAATATTTTTGAGATTAAGTCTGCAGGAGCTGTGATTTTGCCCATTAAAGTTGAAAGAATTTAAACAGACTAAATTTCATATAATAAATTTCATATCATTACCTATACAGGGGTTACTAGCACTGATGCACAGACTTGAGTTTGTTGCAGTAAATCCAGTCCAACAATAGCAGTTATATCCTCCTATTGTATTGATGCATTTGGATTTCGGACCACAAACAGATGTTCCAGACTGACATTCATTCACATCTGTCACATAAATAAAGAAAGTTTTCATTATTATATTTCAATTTTTTTTTCAGTTTTACATGAATATATTCCTAGGTGCATGTCCATTATCATCAGTAAATCTTGCACAATTTTGTAATTTAAAGAGCTGGAAGGAGGCTGCAGGGGCAAAGTAGTAAGGGCGCTACAAATGTCAGTCACAGTCATGAAAGATTAATATATGTATTTTGAGTATTAAGAGTATTTTGAGAATTAATTTTAATCTGGAAGAAACACAGTCAGTCAATCCTAAATGTTTTACAAAGGACATTTGAGTATGGAAATTCTCTAGGGAATAAATGTGTGCACAACTATTAGAGTGCAGAATTATTCAACAAAATAAAAAATGAAAATTTTCCCATCTAACTTTTCTAACTTTTTATCTGTTTCAGTGAGAAAAATAAACAAACAACAAATAATTATTTCAGACATTAAAAAAAAAAGAAATCAATGACTAATATAGCCACTCTTTTTAATTACAGTCTTATGTCTTTTATTCATTCTGCATCCCTCAGAAAGACTTTAGTCAGTTCTATCACTTTTTTTGATCCATTTTGAAGCTGCCTTCATGCACATCTCAATATAGATTGTTGATCTCCTTAGGCCACACCCTCCCTCATTACACAAATACACATCAACTAATAGGCTTAAATCAAATTAGCATTCAAGTTTATACAGCTTGGAGTTGGAATATATGCATAAAAAGGATGATATGGTCAAAATACTCCCTAATTAATTGTCACTTGCCTATTAATTGTGCACACAGTGTGCTCTTCCTTGGCATAAAACTACTCACTAATCTTCACCTCTATTCTTAACCTAGCTTCCACTGGTCTTTCCCATAACTTTTCCCATCAACTCTTTCCCTCTATAGTTACTACAGATTTGTGCATCACCCTTACTCTTGAAAGTGTGTAGAGTATATAAGTGTACAATGAAGGTACTATACTGTAAAAATACAATACAATGGTGGAATATGTGAGATTAATTTGGAAATCAGAAAATGCTGAAAGGAATAAGTAATTGGAGTATATTTGCAAAGAACTGTGAAATTTCTCTGTGAATTTTCATAACTCATGCATAATTTGTTGGAAAAGTACACATTAAGTTAGTACCTTTGACTTGTAACACTTCCACAGATGCATAGAGCACATCTGTAACATGTCCCAGCTTTGATAATTGATTTAATATCTTTAAGCAGAAAAAATAATGTCTTTACCTCTCTGGCACACTTCCTGTGCCGGGAGAGCCATGATACATCCACAGGTGCCCTCTGTGCTGTTATCACACATCCCGTATGTCCTGCAGGTGTTGTAGGACCAGGCATACTGCCCTTCACATCTGCACATATACCCAGTGCCATTTAAAGTGCAGGCTGTAACATACATTAACAGTGACTGGATTAGTAACATGAAGAAAAGTGTTGCTTTTAAAAATTATATTGTCCCAAATGACGGTGACTTCTACTATTATTGAACACATTACAAGCAAACATCAAATAAGCATGTGCACATAAACAGGTTATTTACCAGTGGTGATGTTGATATCTGTCAAGTTCACATCACTTCCCAGTGTAACAGGACCACTGAAATTCATTAGGAGCTCCCTTAAGTAAGTATTCATCATGTAATTGGTAAATCTCATTTCAACATTGATGATATACAAGAAAGGTGTCACTGTAAAGAACAAAGAAGGATTTACTGCCCTGTTTATTTAAGCTGTCTCTGTGCATCATACCTTTTCAAATCCTCAGTCAAACAGTAGCGTTGTTGAACCTCCCATCTTCCCCTTAAACTTAAATATATACAGTGGTGTTTTCATACATATACACATACAGATAAATTGCTGTCCTATTTGAAAATATAATAATTAAGGTATTCTTCATAGCTATTCATTGATATTAATATGCCCTGAGGCAAGAAAAAAGTAAAATTGTACCACAGGGTTAGGTTTTTCAGGTAAATTGTAAGGGTGCCATCTCGGGACAGCTCAAAGCAGTGGTGGCTGCTGAGTGTTCGAGTGACACACACAAGCTGACAGCTGGTCATTTTGGTATTTCAAGTTCTAGTTGACTGGGATGAAAAAGTGTACAATCTCCCATCTCAGGCTTAACAAAATATATATTAAAAAAATAAGTAAAACAAAAACCCCAAACTTTTCTGTTTCCTTTCTTGGGCTCAGCCTTTTGAGCCTATCACCAAACTTTTCCTATTCTACTGCCTTTCTTTTTGTTTTGCTCTGGTTAAGAGCTGGTAGTTTGCTCTTCCTGGCTCTTCCTTTGAGTTCTGCTATTATTCCTCTGCTACATCTTACTCACCACTCCTGATTTTGCAGGATGTTGCTGAGCCTGGGAAGCAGCTTGGGACTCTGTACTGATCCTGGAGTTAAAACCAAACTAACTTTGTACTGTTAGTATACCCAAGGGGGTTGGGCAGCCAGTCGACCTTGGACCCTCAGAGGTTTTATTTCTCCACACAGTGGAGTTTTTGGTTCCTCTCCTCCATAGTCATCTGGCTTTAACTTCTATTACTGTAACCTGTCTACCATCTACCACCAATGTAAAGTGCCTTGGGGCAACTCTGTTGTAAAAGGCGCTATACAAGAATACATTGAAATTGAAATTTTCTCAGTGCTGTTTTCACTCCAGCACTTGGGACCAGATTTCAATGTAAAAGTGCTCTGACAGCACCTGTTGCCATCACCATCATTATGTTTTATAGAGTTTTACTGGCAAAAACTCACTTACCACTTAGATTTATGCTTTTAAACAAACTGCTTGACCAGGTAAGACTTTGCACAGTATTGTATATGAAAAAATATGTGCCTCAGGTGATTAGCCATCTACCCCTTTCTCTAACTTCACTCTAACTACTCACAATGCATAAATATTACAGTGCTATTAGTGGCAGCCTAACAGTGCAACCAGAAATATTCAGCCAGCAGCATCCTATGTACAGATACTGTCCACTATTGGATACATATGCTGTTAGTGATTCAAGTAGATTTAAGTTATTGATGTGGTTCATTTAAGTCTCTTTTCTGAACTAGGTTCTTTGGTGCTGGAACTTATCCCAGTGCTCATGTGACAAATAGTGGGAAAACATCATGGACAAGGTGGGTCTATGAAACATTACATTAATCAAATATCTTACCTGCACAAGGGTTACTGACACTAATGTTTAAACTTGAATTGATTGCATTGAATCCAGTCCAACAAGAGCAGTTATATCCCCCTAGTGTGTTGGTGCAGGTGGAATTTGGGCCACATAAAGATGGAGTAAATAGACATTCATCTATATCTAAGAGATAAGAAAATAAACATGAATGTTTCCCCATTTTTCAGTGTTTTGCAGTCATTTTTTGATAATGACTTCACACGTCCTGTCCTTTTTGGGATGTTACAGGACCAGGCAAACTGACCCTCACACCTGCACATATGCTCAGTGCCATTTAAAGTGAACACTATAAAACACAGTTAACAATTACAGCATATTGCAGCAATACGATCTATGGAACCTCATCATGTTTTTACACCTAAAACAAATGGATACTAAAAGCAGTCCACATTTTACACTGAAATACAAAATTGTATGCATTAATATTTGTTTAATTCATGCATGTACACACAAAGAGGACTAAATTGCCGGGTTAAATTCTACTTAATTTCTTTTAAGAAAGTTGAGAAGGCCAGAAGGATTCATCACTTATCAAATAAAAAAATAAGATCATGATTTAACTTCCATGTCCATACTATGGGAGAATTATCTTCATCTGGGAGATTAAATCTGATAATTTTTTGCATTAGTGTATTTTTCTAAAGGCAGTATTTTTTTTTTTTTGGTCAAACAATAAATTTAATTGTGATTGTGCTTACCTGCACAGGGGTTACTGACACCGAGGCTTAGACTTGAGTTTGTTGCAGTAAATCCAGTAGAGCAAGAGCAGTTATATCCTCCTATTGTGTTGATGCAGATGGTGTTTGGACCACAAACAGATGTTCCAGAAAGACATTCATTCACATCTGTCACATAATTAGAAAGTTTTTTAGAAGACTTTATTCACTTTCATTTTCTAATTTAAGTATTGTATAATTCTTTGGGGGCAGCCTAGTTATTAGGGTTTAGGCAACCCTGATTAGAAGGTATTGGTTTAACTTTCATGGGAGTTCGCCGCAGTGGTCATGACTGCAGCGTACATTTCACTGCAAGCGGACACCAGCACTGCTTGATTTGCACCCCATGATCTGCTCTTTGAGATTCAGAAAAGATAACTGGACACGGCTTTTTAACTTTTTGGGGCATTTTTAATAGAACAAACCTCAGATGGCAAACAAAGTCCTGACAAAAGACCTAAATTCCTTCTATTCTAAATTTGATATGGAGTCTTCCACACCTTGCACTCGCTCAGGCTCAGTGTTACAAGAGCCTACCACACCTGAAATAGCTCTCACACCCTCCCCTGCTCCATTACCAAGATAACACTAAAGATAACTGAAGATTAGTTGAGCCATCTCTTTGAGAGACAGAACAGCCAGAAAGCACCAGGCCCAGGGAACATCTCCCCCTCCTGTGCTTACCAACTTGCACTAATCTTCACACAGAACTTCAACAGATCCTTGAAGTTGCGCAAAGTACCCATGTTCATTAAATGCTCCATCATCATTTCATACCAAAGTTTATTGGCAGGTGGCCTTGGCCCTGGAGAAAAATAGCTTTTTCCACCAATTTTTGGCAATAGCCCATTTTCCACTTTCAGGCTTCATGAAAACTGGCCACCTTCCATTTCTGAAGTTGCCATTTTTTATGCAATGTTGCATATTTAAACACAAATTTTATTCACACTGAAATCTGGAATGAACACATTTTACACATAAAAGGGTGCTGGAATGCCTCCACAAAGCAGAGCTGACTGTGAGTGCCAACAAGTTCCATTTAGGCCTATTGAAAGTTTGCTATTTGGGGTAATGGACTGAAAGAGGGCTCCACCAACCCCATGATAAGAAGGTAGCAGCCCTGTCAATGACCCCCCAAAAAAACTGAGGTAAGAGAGGGCGACCAAAGAATATACACTGGAGTGAAGAAGCTGAACAGTTATTCCAGTCATTAAAATAAACCCCATCTGAGTATTGTGTAATCCTGAATTTTGAAAACTGCTTATCGTAAAGTTAGATTCTTCTGAGAGGGATGTGGGGGCAATTCTGTCCCAGGTGTTTGATGGAAAGAAACATTCCATCCTGTACTTCAGTTTGAAGCTCACCCCAGGAAGACCACAGCACACCACCCTAGGATCAGAGTTCTTGGCCATCAAATGGACCACAGAAGAGCTCAAGTTCTACTTAAGGGGTAGAAAACTTTTGCTGAACAATTGCAGCATTGAACCAGGGTACTGAATGGCAATGCGTATGTCCTTAACCATCCCTATGTTTCCCTCCTTGGCTGTGTGTGGCTAGGTGAGGGTCTGTGCACTAATATTAGCTCCCTAGTTATGGTGTGAATAAGCTTATAATGGTGACACTTTATTTTAAACATACAATAAATCAATAATTCAGAGTAATTCGAAAATCATAAAATGTTCCAAGCAATTTTAATCATTTTCCAGGGCACTCAGGGTAAACAAATTTTTTTATCTCATGCACACTTGTTGTAATAGTACAGATATTAGATTGATCAGCTATCATCTTGAATGTATTAAAACAAGCACACAATCAAAGAGCAAATCTGGAATAATGCTCAAGCTAAGAACATTCATTTATTATCGTGAAGCAGAAAAGATAAGAAGAGTGTGTGACTTTATACCTCTCTGGCACACTTCCTGTGCCGGCAGAGCCCTGATACATTGACAAGTACCGTCTGTGTTGTTATCACACGTTCCGTATGTTCTGCAGGTGTTGTAGGACCAGGCATAATGCCTTTCACATCTGCATATATACCCAGTGCCATTTAAAGTGCAGGCTGTAACACACAGTAACAGTGACTGCATGAGCAACATAAAGAAAGATTTTGTGATCATTAAAAGTAGAGGTCATCATTATTTGGGAGAATATCTTAAAAAAAAAACATTAAGTATAAACATTTGATAAACAACATGTGCACATAAAAATGTAGTTCACCAGTGGTGATGTTGGTCTCTGTGATGTTTACACGACTTCCCAGTGTAACAGGACCACTGGAATTCATGAGCAATTCCCTTAAGTAAGTTTCGACCATGTAGTTGGATGATCTAATTTCAATGTCAATGATATACTCTGAAGGTTTCACTGTAAAGAACAAAGAGGGATTTACTGCAGTTTATTTAAACTGTCTCTGTGCATCATACCTTTTTAAATCCTCAATTGAACAGTAAAGTCATTGCACTTCCCATCTTCCTCTTAAACTTAAATATGTTATACAGAGATAATTTCATGCATAGACACATATAGATACATTGCTGTCCCATTTGAGAATATAATAAGCAAAGGTATTCTTCATAATTTGAATAATCTCTTTTTTATTTCATGACATCTGTAGGACAACAAATTTGATGTTTCTTGAGAAAGAGAAAGAAGACAAGAGAGCAATATCAACTTTTCCCACAGATAAATACATTTACTACTTAGTCCAATTTACCTGGTGTTGGTAGAACTGTACAAGTGGAAGGATCTATGAAGCAAAAAAAAGAATAATTTTAATTCTGTCAGAGAAAAGCTACAAGTCCTAGGAATACAGTTGTGTATTTATTATATGTATATGTAAATATACATATTAGATATTAAATGTAGATTAACCTGAATAAAAACCTGAATAAATAAAATAAAATAAACAAAACAAAAATAAAAAACATGAAAACAAACAAATTTGGTATCTTTGGTTTCCAGAACCAGAACTAGAACATAAGTGCAAAATAAATGCAGAATTAATTTAAAATAAATATGAATTAAATAAATAACTTCTTTAAAATACCTGAAATATTAACAAAATCTATTGCCTATACAAAATCTATATATATATACAACAAAAACAATTTTTGTTTTAACTTTACATAAGTTGCCATTTGAAGTAAATATTCAATTTTTATAATAGATGTTTTCAAACTTTTTATTCTCGTGTATATGAAATCATTTGCACTGGTGTAAATTTAAAAGATAACAGTGAAAAATAAATTCCTCATCAGTAAAACAATATGGAGCATGGCTTCTGATAATTATGTTGCTGCTCTTCATCAAACATATCTTGGCCTAAATGTTAGTAAGTCATCACAATGTGAAATTTGTACTCCAAGATTATTTGCCAATACTGTACTTGAGCAGTATGCCTGTTCAAATATCTGATCATAACATAAAGTTACATTATAAAAACACTATACTACACTACCTGTCCAGGGTGCGTCCCCCGTCCTCGCCCTGTGTGCGCTGGGTTGGACACCAGCACCCCCCCGCGACCCCGTTTGGGACAAGCGGCAGATAATGGATGGATGGTATACTACACTAATGTACATGCTTTCAGATTCATCAGGTTTTAATTATTTATGTTTTTTGTTAAAACAGAGGACCACCCTCTGTTTGGGAAACCCCAACCTCTATAGACCCTCTTGAACCTCTCGATAAGGTTCTATACAGTTATTCTGTAATTGTATTTGGGCATTCTCTTTTCACAGGTCAATTTATCAGATTTTATTTAAATCTATTTTGCTTAATTTTCTTCTACATTTTTATTGCTTTTATTTTTTATTATTTTGTCATGTAGCTACTGGATACTGAAAATATTCTAATCTCTTTACCTAGTCAACAGATTTTGGTGTTTGTCAGAGCCATTCAGATCCTTACAACTATTACAACTATGTCAGAGCCATTCAGATCCTTACAACTATTATATTTCCCACTCTTTGAGAGATATAATTTTAAAATGATAGTTATTAACTTCTACTGTCATCAGTATTGTTAGGGATGATCAGTATAAAAATGCATATATGTATATAGCATGTGTTATTGAAAAGATTAAAAAAGAAAATTTATCAGCAATATAATTCTATATAAAACTGCCCTACAGCGACGTGTAATATTTTGACTAGTCTAAACAAAATAGCGTAATATGTGTTTTGAATGCCAAATATGCTTATGAAATATAAGATTAAAAAATTTTATGATGTTATGTAAGCAGCAACAGTTAGCATGTCAAAAATTGCACAAATGAATTGAAATTAATTAACTGATTTAACTCATGTATTAAGTACATTTTCTGGCCACTTAGGCTACATTCAGTCAATAAGGGCTGTGCAACAAGAGCACTTCTTAGTACACATACATACTTGTCAGCAGTGCGACTGGTTGACACAACTGCCCATCATTTGGAACAGCATTGATGCACCCACATGTCCCATTAGTGATGTTATCACAGTGCCCATAGGCTGTACATGTATCACATGGCCAGAAGTACTGATTCTCACACCTGCATTGGTATCCAGTCTCATTGGATTGGCACACTGTAACAAGGACACACATTGTCATCGACATGAAACTCTGCTCTTATAAAAAAAAACAAAAAAAAAAAACTAAAGTACTAAAGTTCTAGAATGGTGTAACTGCATATCAGTATAGCAGTTAAATAACTTCAGAGGTAATTAAATAATTCATGGAATACAGTTTTTGAAAACATTTTTGAAGAAATCTTTTCCCTTTTGCTAGTACAGGAAATATGGGTTTATCAAGACTTGGATTAGCTGTGATAATAAGCATATATGCATTTTGGAACTTATCATTGTGTGGAATTAAGGAATGGAAGCATAAAAGAAATACAGAAGATACATTTGAGTAGTTCAGATAATTTGCCAGCTCATTAACAATGCAGAAATTTCACTTTAATGCAGAAATTGTCTCCCTGCGATGGGCTGGCGACCTGTCCAGGGTGCGTCCCCCGTCCTCGCCCTGTGTGCGCTGGATTGGACACCAGCACTCCCCCGCGACCCCGTTTGGGACAAGCGGCAGATAATGGATGGATGGATGGATGCAGAAATTGTCAGCATTTTTAAGGTTGGACATTATTGTTTTTGTGTGCAAAAATAGAGACTGTGTTGAATTTTAATTTATAATGCAAAAACAGCATTCTTTATGTGACTAGTGATTTAGGATTCTCTAAGCCAGCAAAATCTATTTATTAGAGTCTCTTTATGAGTGTTGCAGTGGTCTAGTGGTAGGGTACTTGCCCATAGACCTATGGCTCAAGAGGTCCCAGGTTTGATTCCCTCCTCAGGCATTATCAAACCCTTAAACCTACATTTTTTTTTTATTAACTGAGCTGCTAACCCCAACCAGGAGGTGTTGGAGCCCATTCAAGGGCTCATTGGGCCAAAGGTAATTAAACACTCTGGTCACAACACTTATCCATTGCAGTTCCCAAAAATATTACATTTTAAGAAATCAGAGGTCTAACTTTTTACATTTGACCTAAAACATTTTCATACAAGTCCTTAGTGTGAATAAAAATGAGCCAGTGAAACAAAAATACAACACATGATTATTAGAATGAATACTGATAGCACGGTAACTTTTATGTTCAGATTTTAGTGTGACACCCCCTTGAGCATTTTAATTGCATTAAGTTCAGGGTTTTGACTTGTTCATACCAAAACACAAGATTTTATCTTTTTTAACTACTCCTTGTAAGAGTGATTAGAATAATCTGTGTGCTTACTGTTGTTATCTCGTTGCATTAAACCCTTTCTCTTGATATTCAGATGTTCTGACATTTTGCTGTCAATATTTTATCAATGATGGCAAAACATCCTGGCCACCATACAGCAAAATATACAAACAATAATACTACCACCACCATACATTACTGATGAAATAAGGTTCTTAAGCCTAAAGCCTAATTTTAGACAAAAAAATTTATACCAATGAAAAAAATCACCGACATGTACAGTACAGTAGTTGGGCAGATCCTTGATCAGGTCGCCCCAATTAAGATAAAGAAGGTCAGAACTATCAGGCACTCTCCCTGGTTCAATGATCACACATGGGCTGCTAAGCGGGAGTGCCGTAAGCTAGAACGCAGATGGAAGACAACAGGTCTCCAAGCCTCTCAGGCTCTATTGGCTTGCTAAATTAAAACAATATAAGAAAGCTCTATATAGTGCTCGCACTGAGTACTATTCAAAGCTTATTGAAAGCAACAAGCATAATCCCGGCTATTTATTTCAGAAACTTGCTCAGCTAACAGACAAAATTGATAGAAGGCCTGCGTGTAGTATTACTAACGATAGGTTTCTTAAGTTTTTTAATGATAAAATTAACATTAGGCTCCAAATGTGCCCTATTAGCCCTCAAATTAATCCATTACCAGAACAGTGCTCACAATATTTTAGTGATTTTAATCTCATCGATAACTCTGAGCTAATTTCTGTTATAGCCAAGGCAAAGTCCACGACCTGTCAGTTAGATCCCATTCCAACCAAGCTCCTGAAGGAATCCCTAGGAGTACTATTAACACCTGTACTTGATATCATGAATGCATCCTTGACCTCAGGTGTAGTCCCCAATCAGTTTAAAACAGCAGTGGTTAAACCACAGCTTAAAAAACCTAACTTGGACCCTCGCTCACCAAGTAATTATAGACCTATCTCTAATGTCCCGTTTCTCTCTAAGATTCTGGAAAAATTAGTTGCGAGACAACTGCAGTCATATCTAGACACGCATAACCTCTTAGAAAAATTCCAATCAGGCTTCCGGCTTGGCCATAGCACAGAAACTGCTCTAACTAGAGTGGTGAATGATATAATGGTCTCAAGTGATGCAGGAAACATCACTGTTCTTGTTCTGTTAGATCGTAGTGCTGCGTTCGACACGATAGATCACTCCATTTTAGTAAATAGGCTTCACTCCACTGTCGGCATTAGCGGAACAGCCCTTAAATGGTTCAACTCCTATCTCACAAACCGTTACTACTTCATCCAAATGGATGATTTTGGCACCCCCTCACCTATGTCACTAGTTAACTATGGAGTCCCACAAGGGTCGGTGTTGGGCCCAGTGCTCTTCTCCCTCTACATGCTCCCACTAAGCGCTATTATACGGAAGCATAATGTTAGTTACCACTCCTACGCTGATGACACTCAGCTATACCTATCTGTTAAATCGTGTGATAAAGCATCAACCGGCACTTTAATTAGCTGCCTCAGTGATATTAGGGATTGGATGAATAACAACTTCCTCTCACTAAACCCCGAAAAAACTGAGCTGCTCTTGTTTTGTAGCAGTGATGTAGACAGGGCCAACTTCATTTCGCATATCCGGGATGCAGGGTTGAAGTTTTCAGTTAGTACTCTGACACGTAACCTTGGTGTTATTTTCGATTCAAATCTTTCATTTAATCCTCATGTTAATGCAGTTGCGAAGACATGCTTCCTGCACCTTCGGAACATTGCCAAACTACGGCGTTTTCTGTCAATGGAAGACACGGCGAAGTAGTACATGCATTTGTATACAGTAGATTAGATTACTGTAATGCCCTACTTTCTGGAAGCTCTCAGGGCACATTAAGCACCCTACAGCGCATTCAGAACACAGCCGCTAGGATTGTTAGCAGGAGCAGGAAGTACGACCACATAACTCCCATACTCTCCTCGCTTCACTAGCTTCCTGTTAGGTACAGGGCTGACTTCAAGGTCCTCCTCTTAACTTACAAGGCACTTAAAGGTCTTGCCCCAATATACCTAACCGAACTGCTTATACACTGCCTATACACCTAATCGCCCACTTAGATCCCAGAATAAAGATCTCCTAATTGTCCCTCGCATAAATAAATGTATTGGAGCACGAGCTTTCAGTTACAGGGCCCCTAGATTGTGGAACAGCTTGCCTGCTTCTGTACAGGATGGCGATTCAGTCTCAGTCTTTAAATCACGGCTGAAGACTTACTTGTTTAGTTTAGCTTACCCGCACCAATCACCATAGTGCACCATTACTAATGTCGCTGGTGCTGCTGTACATGCCAGCGCACTGTATTGTTTCATTTCTTTGTCTGTCACTACTGGATCCTACTCATTACCTCATTCCATTTCTCTCCCCACATGTCCGGGTGGGCCCGCTGTGGTCATCACCTGAGTCCAATGCCGAGCTACCATCTGGTCTGTGTGATGCATCTGATGCGCCAAGGGATCCTGGCAGCTCAATGGTACCTGGAAGCAACTTGGGACTCCTCACTGATCCTGGAGTTTAAAACCAAACTAACTCTGTACTGTTAGTAGACCCAAGGGGGCTGGGTAGCTGGTTGACCTTGGACCCTCAGAGGTTTTTTTTCTCCACATAGTGGAGTTTTTGGTTTCTCTCCTTGGTAGTCGTCCGGCTTTAACATCTATCACTGTAACCTGTTCCACCATCCATCACCATTGTAAAGTGCCTTGGGGCAACTGTGTTGTAAAAGGCACTATATAAGAATAAATCTAATTGAATTGAATTGAAAAAGAGGTCTTTAGTTAGAACTTAGAAGCATTACAAGATTTATTGTAACCTTGTGAGCTATTACATACTTTGCCTTAGAGTGATCTTTGTTAGGCGACCAGTGCCAGGGGAGGTTAACAATGGTTTTGAATTTCCTCCTTGTGTACAAATTCCGTAGCTGTGGAATGGTTGAATCCAGAGTTTTTAGAGATTTACAATCTTTTTTCATACTTTCTGACCATACATACCTTTTCACCAGCTCATTTAATGAGAATACATGAAAAAATACCTGCTAATCCAAGAGATTTGCATACTCTTCTCCCACAAAAAGGAAATGAACAACTACAATAAATATTGCTGTCTAATTTCTTTATTTGGGTTCCCTTTATCTCCTTTCTTTATCTAAAACTCTTAAAAACATTTAACAAAAAATTTTAATTCATCAAATTTCAAATCACCTCATCAACATTCACCAAATTTCAGATCACCTCATCACTTTTGAGGAATCAGTCTGGTTGCACTGATTTTTCTGCTGTACTCTGATAAGAATCTGTTTCGTTTTCAGCAATACAAGTACCACTTTCATTAGTGAGCCACCCATAGTCATCTTATGGAATTACTGGATCAGATACCTAATTGTTTAACTGACTGAGGGAATCACCAATTACATGCTGAGCAAACGAGTCTCAGCTTGCCTTTCAAAAATGCACACTGACCTTTTCAGAATATCTGACAGTAGGTCTTCCACTATAAATGTTTATAGTATTATTCAACTCCAAATGAGTTGATCTGTCACCAAAACACAAGATGGAAAAAATCTGATGCCATTTTGTTTGTTTCATACTGACTCATGTACAGCGGCAGGTTCGTACCCAGTGAAATTCTATCAAACTGCTATACCTTGGAGGTGGCTACATTTAGAGAAAAAATTATTAATTCATTTTCAAGTTTGAATAAAGTTCTGCTATTTTTTATAACTTTTGTGTACAGAAGGCTGAGCTTACCTGTTGATATTTCCAGAGCAGAGACTGATGTGGTGTTGTCTATTTGAAAACTGGAAAAGTTCATGGATGATTTCTGTAGCTGTATCAAAATCACTTCAGAAACATTCACCTCAACCACCACAATGTATTCCACCACAGGTGTGCTGGCTGTATAAGAAATGAGGCTGCGATTAGCAAACAATTTTATCTTAAACTTGAATAATATGTATAGAAGATATTTAGAACAGAAAAAGATCACCAGATACATTAAATTTTTTCTGGAAAATTTATATATATATATAAATATTTTACCTGCCCGTTTTTGTCTTAAGTGATTTAGAGGTTCACCTTCATCTTTATTAACTTGTATCTGTGGAAGACACATTTTTGCATCTTATTATAGAAAAGTAATTGCATTGTGACTGCACAAACCAGAACTTTAATCATGAGAAAATGAAAATATATTTAAAATGGCATCTGGAGCAGTACAGGAGGTTTTGTGATTTTTCCATATTTATCCAGTTGCCCTTGGGCAAGGCATGTAAGACAAAAAATGCTCTCTCTGGCACATATATGCAAAACCTTAATTTCAAACTTAAGCTTGGTCCTTATTCTAATGCTCTTGAGAGTTAATAATATCAATAAACATTTTTTTTTGGGCTATTCAAATAAAATGTAATAAATGATATTTTATCCATATGCTAGCACTTAACGTGTCCTTGTTAAGTTTTTCTTTTCATTATGTTTAAAATAAAATAAAAAAATAAACTTAAACTTGTGACATCCTCTGGCCTTGATACGAGTGACAACATTATATAAAGTTTCCCATTACCTTTGCAGTGTAGTCTGGCATTTCAAAGAATCTTTGTGTTTCCACAACCCATATTTGAACTAATATGATGGCTGTGAATGTCAGAGCACATTTTGATGCCATCCCTGCACTGGACCTAAAAGTGAATTTGAAAATTAAGTTTATTTATTTAATTATATGGCTTTTTTGACACTTTAAATGACAACTCTAAATTTCAACATTTCTAAGTTAGTGCAGTATGAGTCTGTGAGCATATGACCAAAATGTTTATGTAAACAGGAACGCAGGAACTTTCCAAACTGAGCAGTCCTGACTCAGTTGTTTAGAATGCAAACAAAAAATATGTTTACTAAACTACCAGGTTGAACAGGTTTTGAGCAAAGACATCTTCAAAGACAAAGTCTTTTTAGCAAGTGTCAAATATTTTACCTTTTGGCTCACATTGACGTAATTCATCATTTTAAACAATTAAGAAACTAATTTAAAACTATTCATAGTTTTATTATAAAATACAATTTTTTTCAGATTATTGAACGCCACACACTTTTATCTTATCTTTCTCAAACGTTATCTTTACATGCAGTTCTACTAAACTAGTCTAGCAATGGTGGCTCTTTAAACAGTTCCAAATTGTGAGGTCAAATTTGTTATGCATGTTATACCCTCCAAAAGAAACATACAAGTACATTGTAGCACATTGCTGATAAGTCAAAGAGAAAAAAAACATTCTTATTTGAATCTTCAATTACAAGAAATGTTCCGTTTTCCCCTGATAACTTTTATGAAATGATAAGAAACTGTCTCGTCTTACCTTGACTCTGACAACAATTTGAGCTGAGCACATACTAAACATGAGCATGCAGGTTTGAGACTAAAGAGCTTTTCTTATGACAGCTGCCCCACCTACATGCCTTCCTGGAACAAGCTGGGGTATAGCTTACTCTTTTATTTCATTGTTCCATTATGGGAGCAATGGATATTCCTTCATACACCTTTTATCTCTCAAGAAAACGGGCATTGAATATAAATCACAATAGCTGCACAGTGTAAGAATGATAAAGACCTGCTTAGAGCTCAATGAGCCTTTACCGTGCAAAAATAAAACATTGAAACAGTGAAATGTTTCTCTTACTTGATTCCACTGCTGCATATTTGTTGAAACTGCTCCACAAACATGCCATGTCTATTCACTTTCCAAGTTAAAGCTCTATTTTATACACTCCTGCTTAAATCCATCACAGGTCTTTATAGGTAGAACATTCTCTTTCTTGCATCCTTAACAATCCTGAGTGACCCCAGAAGTCACAGCCAAACCCTTAAACTGTAGTGCCCTCTTCTGTGCTATTTTAAAATGACATAAAAAATAACAAAATTTGGTCAATGAAATGACCAAATAATGTAAATCTAATTGAATTTTAAGTTTAGCAGTCTTAACAAAAAGAGACCACAAATGCTAAAAGATTTGAGGAGCGTCTAGGGTGGCAGTGGTCTAGTGGTAGGATACTTGCCGATGGACCTTTGGCTCAAGAGGTCCTAAGTTTGAATCCCACCTCTAGCACTACCACCACTGGGTCCCTGAGCAAGACCCTTAACCCTGAGTTGCTCCAGGGGGACTGTCCCTGTAATTAGGACATGTAAGTCGCTCTGGATAAGAGCGTCTCATAAATGTTGTAAATGTAAATGTCTTAATAAATGCTTGTGGGTGCTGAAGAATTGATTACAGAGTTTTAAAATCTAGTATGATAACAGTAAGGCAAGAATTAACTGAGAGAGCCCCAGAAAATTTTCAGACCTTAAAAATATATTCTGGGAAAGCACAACAACAGAAGCAACGACAATAATCATAATGACAATTAAAATATTCAATTTTCTAAGTATATGTCCTGAGAAATAACTTGATATAAAATGACTTAAAGGGCACCTTGGTACCCCTTTTTCTTACTAAACACTGGCTGATGCTGTTGCTTGTTGGTAGTATTTGGCAGTATTTGGCAGTTAATTTGGTATGTTGATCAATATGCTGACCATGATATGACCTTTGAACATGCAAATGGATCTACATTCACTGCAAGGTGCCCTGCAGAGCTGGAGAGATGTGAAGCTTTTGATTGGCAGTGGTATTCATCTGCTCTCATCAGCATGCCACCTTCACCTGTGGTGAAGCCTCTTTTGTACTCTCATCTTCACTCCTAAATACATTCCAGGTATGGCCGTCACACCTCCAGACGCAGATCCAGAAGCCTTGCCCTCTCCGGCAATCTCAGAAACAGTTTCAGTAGCCCCGCCCTTCTTGACGGACTTAGATACCGCCTCAGAAGCCCTGTTCTCTCCGACGGGCTAGGACAGTCTTAGAAGCCCCACCCATCCTGGTGGGCTTGGACACAGTATCAGTAGCCCCTCCCTTCCTGGCAGACTTAGATGCGTTCTCTCTGGTGGGCTCCGAACATTGACTTTCACACCAAACTAGCTGAGAGGGGCCTCTCTCTGCTGTCTTGTTTCCTCAAAAGCCTTGCAGTTCTCTCCAGGCCTCTCTCCTGACCTGCTGCCACAGTAATTCTCTCTCTTTCATCCATTTGCATTTTCTTATAATGTGCTTCACTTTCTGCCATTCGCTGCTCCAGATCAGCGATCTGTGAGTCTGTCCTCCCTCTGTATGATCCGGACGAATCGTTTTTGTGTCTCAACAGGGTCTGAAGCTTGGAAATGTTGGAGTTCAGTCTAGAAATCTGTATCTCCAGAGAGCTCATGGTTGTTGTATGATTTGTTTGTTCCTCCAGCAGCTCACCCCTCACCTCCTCTAGTCTCTGCTTACGGAAGGATTTCTCTTTCAGCTGCTGGGTGATCTGAATGTTCATGCAACTGATCTCTTCATCTCTCTATTGAATTTCAGAGAGAAGTGCGATTCACATTGGCCTGTTTGAGATTTTCTGACCCGGCCATTAGTTCTTCAGTCAGAGCAGAGCGCCATCTACCGTGGCAATTTCTGAGTGTTTCTAACTCTTTAACCTTAAAAAAGAGATCCACAAAAGCAGAACGTGTTCCACTGCACACCACAAAATGACCAAAATACAATAACCTTTATTAGCTGCCTTCTTTTCTTGACTTCATGATGTATTTCCTCTTTTCCATCGAAAGCCACCTAATTTCTATGACAGATGAATCCAAATTACACCGAATACAATGCTGAATGCTATGTGTTTCTTGCAGTTCTGGAAGTGTAACGGTAGGGTTTGCAGCATCCTGGCTTTCTTAACCTTTAAAACTCTGGTGCTGCTTTAAATCATTGCTGCAATGCTGTTAAAAACTCTACTTTATTTGAATATCCAGTGTTAAATATAACCAGTGTGCTTTTACTTCAGGAAACACACACTGATGCTAATCAAACACAGTGGGTGAATGAGTGGAAAGGGTTAGTTTTAGTCAGCTATGTATCCAGTACGATTGCAGGTGTAGTTTTTCTGATGAATTCCAATGCCAGCAGGCTAGTGTTACAGTGATTATACCAGAATGCTATAGGTGAATGTGGATCTCAAAGGCCTCTGTTTTTTGTCTTTTAATATAGTATTTCTCTCATTTTAGGTAACCCTGCAATTAGGGATGCACAAGTGAGTGTGTTTCTTTGTTCCAGTCCCAAGCTTGGAAAAATGGAGAGGGTTACGTCAGGAAGGGCATATGGTGTAAAACTTTTCCCAAATCAAATGTGCAGACAAAGAAACAGATTTCCTTGGCCTGGATTGGTCAAGGCCAGGTTAACGACTGCCAGCAGTACTGTTAGCCAACAGGGTGCGGATGGATATTGGACTACTGTTAGCCAAAGCAGAGGAAGAAGGAAGGCAGGTCTGGAGGCAGGAGGAGAGAAGTGAGTGTAGGAAAATGGAAATGAGTGTAGTAACCTTGATTGTTGGCAGCATGACTGATAAAGGTAAAGAATTAACAAATACTATGAAGAGAAAGTAGGTTGACATTTTGTGTGTGCAAGAAACTATATGGAAGGATAAAAAGACCAGGTGCATTGGAGAAGGGTAATGAAACTGGAAGTATTATGAAAAGCTGAAAAGCATTCTGGAGTTATTGGTGACAGGTGCAGACTTTAATGGACATGTTGGTGAAGGGCACAGAAGTGATGAGGAGGTGATGGGTAGGTATGTGTCACGGATGAGGTGTTTTGTGCACGATAGAGGGCGCTCTGTTCTGACTGAACACACGTGAGCTAATGAAGGCACAGGTGTGTTTCATTGGGGCTGACTATTTAAGCCCCGATGAGTCAGAACAGAGCGCGGCTCATTTGTTAGGCTTAGCCTACACTTTGTGGTGGTTTGGTATTTTGGTTTGGTTTGGTTTGGTTTGGTTTGGTTTGGTTTGGTTTGGTTTGGTTTGGTTTGCAGTTCCTTGATTTTGGTTAGGAACTGCAGTCCTTTGTTTTGTTTTGTAAATATAGCTAATAAAGTTACGTTGCGAACTCCTGGCTCAGCATTGGCGTCCTCCCTACACCCCGCCACCGTTACAGAATGAGCCGCCAGTACCTGGACGTCGCGAGCCACGAGGGCGAGCAGGAGCGCGTGTTGTGGGCGGCAGCAAACGTTGTCGAGCGGACGCTGCAGCTGATAAAGACCTGGGAGACAGAGGTGACTCCTCTAGACCTCCGCGAGCATCTGGACGGTGAGGAGTGGGTGCGACGTCGAATGCGACGTCGCTGCTCCCACTCGATATCATCCCAGACCCCGAGCTTCGCATGGATCGGTTCGCGCTTTGTCTCCGGATGCTGGTCTCCATGGCTGCAAGGGCGCAGCGCTATCTCAACACGCTGGACCGCGTGTTTTTTTTCGCAAGCGACATGGAAGGCGGGGCTTCGTTGACGGCTGGCGTTGCTCAACGCGGAAGCACGACTCCAACCGCGCCGCAAGCGACTCAACCCGGAAGCACGTCACCAACCGCGCCGCAAGCGGCTCAACGCGGAAGCACGTCGCCAACCGCACCGCAAGCGGCTCAACCCGGAAGCACGTCGCCAACCGCGCCGCAACGCGAAAGCACGGCGCCCAGCGCGCCGCAACGCGAAAGCACGGCGCCCAGCACGCCGCAACGCGAGAGCATGGCGCCCACCGAAAGGAACACCAAGAAGGCCACCCGCAACAAAAGAAGCGAGGCAGTGGCAAAGAAGGTCGTTCCTGACACAGAGAGCTGGAGGACGGCAGAGACCGCGTCCTGCATCGTGCAACTGGGGAGGTCGACCAAGGAAGCCCTTCACAGCAAGGAAAGCGGCATCAAGGAGTCGATCCATAAACCCAGCCCCACTAAGCCATCCGCTGCACAGCAGACCGAGAAGGAGCAGCTCCAGGTTAGTGGGAAGTTTAGAATGAAAGTTCGGGTTCAGATGCAAATTGAACATGAGGCTGCAGTAACCATTCAGGCACAGGTGAGGAAGCATTTGAGCAGAAAGTACTACCTGAAGCTACTGTGGGCAGCCAGGACTGTTCAGCAACATTACCAAGCTAACAAGATGATGAAGCAAGAAATGAAGTCTTTGAAGGAGAAAAAGATGGCTGCTGTTGTTCTGCAAGCCGCATTCCGAGGGATAAAGACCAGACAGACTCTGAAACAGAAGCACCAGGCTGCAACTGTGGTACAATGTGCTTACAGGGCTCACTGTGCTCGGACGCGATATTTATACATCAAGTATGCTGCTATTGCCATCCAGCTTAGGTATCGCTCCACACTTGATGCCAGAAAGCAGAGGGAGGAATTCTTGAAATTGCGCTCTGCTGCAATGTTCCTGCAAGCCTGCTTTAGAGGTCAGAGGGTCAGAAGGGAGGTGATCCTGCAACATCAGGCAGCTTCCCTGATTCAGGCTGCATTCAGAAGACACCGGGAGGTAGTTAAGTACCAGGCCATAAGGGTGTCCGCCATCATCATTCAAAGACATTATAGGTCCTACGTTAAGGGTAAATTTGAACGTGAGAAACACCAGGTGTTAAGGTCAGTGATATGCATCCAGGCAGCTTTTAGGGATTATTCTGTTCGAAAGAATGTTGCTGCAATGCGCAAAGCTGCCACCATGATTCAGGCTGTAGTAAGAATGCACCAGCAAAGATTGGTTTTCAAGAAGCAGTGCTGGGCAGCAAGTGTTCTTCAGAGGAGGTTCAGAAGGTGGAAGCTTGGGCATCAACAAAAGCAGAGGTATCAGCTGTTCAGACATGCTGCAATTTGCTTGCAAAAGTCATTCAGAGGAAAGCAGGCAAGGGATCTGGCCAAACGGATCAGAGCTGCAAAGACAATCCAATCTCACCTCAGAGATGAACAAATCAGCTACATGAATGTTCAGCTCACTGAACAGAAGGAGTTGCTGACAGAGCTCTACCAGCAGCTGATGGCGAAAGAAGCCTCGATGCTACAGGTGAATGCCTCGGTCACGAATGAAGGGTCGAAACGCAAGGAAAGGATCACCTATCTGCTTCCTCAGCTGGAGAGGACCAAAGGACTCTTGTCCAGTTGCCAAGGGGAGATCGAAGCCATGGAAACAGAAAGAAAAGCTCTGGCTCAAGACAAAGGTGAACTTCAAGGAAAGAGCGCGAAATTCAGAGAAGGGAGAGATGTCTCTAGAATAAAGCTGCACGCTGTGACGGCTGTCCAAAGAGAAAGGCTGGAGAGAACGAATGAACAGAGGAACCTAACTGTCTGCCAGACAACGAGGAAAGTTGAGACTCCAACCATTCAGGAGAAGCTGGAAGCTAAAATAGCCACTATGGAAGAACAACTGAATCAGACCAGAGCAGAGTTGAGATGGGTGCAGGACCACAATGTTGCTCTGCAGGCTGAACTGAGAGAAGCCCAAAGTGAGGCCAGTAAGCTCAGCGAGCTGGAGAAGCAGGTTAGAGGTATGGAAGCAAGATTGGCAATCTTCGAATCTCAACTCACTCCACAGACACCAGTGCATGCTGGGACCCTGGTGGTTAATGCCAGAGTGGAGCAGCTGAGGAACAGTCTGATGGAGAAGCCGGCAGAGATTTCAGAGGTTGAACAGCTGCATGATGACTCCCCACCTTTAGTTCACCCTCCGAGTTCAGCAGACTCGGAACAAGGTGGTTCGTGGAGGAGTTCAAGTGGAACTTCTTGTAGTGGAACCAGGAGCTGGGATGCTGCCTCACTGAGCTCCAAGCAGCAGGGAAGTACGACCAAGAAGAGGAAGGAGCCAAAGGACATCAGCAATGACCTGCCTCAGTTTAAGGAACTGAACGACAGCTTCTGTACTGTGGATTCTGTGATAAGAGACGTGAAGAACAAAGATGGCAAGGGTTGGAAACAGGGCTCGGACTATGTGAAAAAGACTTCCTCTTTGAACCCTTTAAGATCTGTGTTTAGCTCTCTTTCAGGTTCTGCCAAGGCGAGTCGTTCCACTGAATCAGGCGATTCCTCCAGTGACTCTAGGGTCGGGTTCAGACATCAGTCAAAAGGGTGGACTGAACTGCTGGGATTCCCCTCACCACCACCAGCTGCCTCACATGTCTGGTCGGAGGTCCTTTTCGTGTATTTTGTGGACCTGACCGTACGTCCCAACAAGGGACTTTTGTCTTTGTAAAGTTTTGGTGTTCTTGGCCTCCCCCCAGAGGTTCGGCTGTGTTTGGCACTTCGGGAGCCGCGCCTTTTGGGGGGGGGGGGTTCTGTCACGGATGAGGTGTTTTGTGCACGATAGAGGGCGCTCTGTTCTGACTGAACACACCTGAGCTAATGAAGGCACAGGTGTGTTTCTTTGGGGCTGACTATTTAAGCCCCGATGAGTCAGAACAGAGCGCGGCTCATTTGTTAGGCTTAGCCTACACTCTGTGGTGGTTTGGTTTGGTTTGGTTTGGGCTGCAGTTCCTTGATTTTGGTTAGGAACTGCAGTCCTTTGTTTTGTTTTGTAAATATAGCTAATAAAGTTACGTTGCGAACTCCTGGCTCAGCATTGGCGTCCTCCCTACACCCCGCCACCGTTACAGTATGGTGTCAAGGAGAGGAATGCTGAAGGTAGATTTTTGAAAAAAGGATGGAAATGGCTGTAGTTAATACTTATTTTAAGAAGAGAGAAGCACGGGGTGATGTATAAGAGTGGAGGAAGAGGCACACAGGTGGATTATACCCTTTGCAGGAGGGTCAGTCTGAAGGAGATTTGAGACTGCAAAGTAATGACAGGAGAGAGCGTAGCTAAACAGCATAGGATGGTGGTCTGTAGGATGACATTGGAAAAGAGGAGGAAAGTGTAGGCAGGTCAAATGGTGGATGCTGAAGAAGGAAGACTGCAAGGTGGAATTCAAGGTGCATTGGTGTATAGCTGTTAAGCAGATGGAAAGAATAATGTGAACTGAAGAATGAATAGAATGAGAGAGAGAGAGAAAATTGGATAATATGAGGATAGAGAACAAGGAAGTGCAGTTAATTAGCAAGATGGAAGTAAGTGCACCAATGAAGAGGATGGAGAGAATGGTAAGGGTGTTGATCCAGAAGATATACATGTGGAAGCATGGAGGTGTTCAGAAGAGATGGCAGTGGACATTTAAACCAGATTGTTTAGAAAGTGAGAGGATGCCTGAGGAGTGGAGAAGTGTATGGCTTCTTGTCAAACAAAAGTAAATTCTGTGTAATTCACAGCAATGACTTTTATGGCTTATCATTAGTACTATGCAAGAGTTTCTTTTTAATATTTTGCTTGGAAATCCATTTGTTGGATAGCAAAATATTAACAATATTAAGTCTTTTGCATGGTGCCGTGTTGTATGAAAGTTTACAAAAATTCTGTAAGTAACAAAACCTAATTTTTTTGTTTACTAAAATGATCTCAGAAAACAGCTGTATACTTTGTATCACCATAAATGGGAGCTAGCAAAGAAATAAAATAATTAATGTAAATAATAAATAGTCATTATGCAATGATATTCATTTCATAGGCTTATATATATATATATATATAATATATATATATATATATATATATATATAATCTCACAAACGCATACCCTCATATATATATTTGTAAATATTTACTTTTGTACACTTTTGGCTGTGTGTGTATATGTGTGTGTGTGTGTATATATATATATATATATATATATATATATATATATATATATATATATATATACACATACAATATACATACACAATCTTGTGAAAAGATTTGGATTAAGAAATTGTAACAATGTAGTGTCGTGGGCTGGACATCAATTAAGAGCTTCATACTGAACTTTAATAACAGAAGTAGCATGCACAGAACTCATAGACTGAAAATACTGAAAATAATGTGTGTTTAAAAGGTGCAGGTAAACAACAAATTTGCAGGTAAACAACCAAAATGTATCTTGATTTATTAATTTAACAAAAGATATCAGCAAAAATGTGTGTTAACTAACTGAGGAAAAAGTTAAGACACCCTACCCTTTAATAGCTAGTGTTACCCCCTTTTGCAGAAATAACCACAGTGAGACTCTTCTTGTAGCATCTACCAGTCTCTGACATTGGTCTGAGGAAAGTTTGTCCCACTCCTTAATGCAGAATTCTTCAAGCTGTGAAATGTTTCAGGGGTTTCTTGCATGTACAGCCTGATTCAAGTCACTCCACAGCAACTCGATGGGATTAAGATCTGGGTTGACTCAGCCACTCCAGGACTCCCCTTTTCTTAGTGCTTTGAGTCATTGTTGTGTTGCAGGGTCCAGGTCAGCTTCAGTTTTAATGTTCTTACAGACGGTCTCAGATGTTCCTCAAGTACCCCCTGATGCACAGTAGAATTCATGGTGGATTCCATGATGGTAAGCTGGCCAGGTCCTGCTGCAGCAAAGCATCTCCATACCATGATACTTTCATCTCCAAACTTCCCAGCTGGTATGAGGTTCTTTTCCTGGAATGCTGTATTTGGTTTACACTAGACATGTCCTCTATTCCTGTGTCCAAAAAATTACATTTTAGACTCATCTGTCCAAAGAACATTATTCCAGAAATCCTGGTCTTTGTCTATGTTCTTAATGTTAGATGTCTTAGAGAGAAAAGGTTTCCTCCTTTCACACTTCCTATGCAAGTTGTGTAGTCTCTTTCTGATTTTAGATGACTGCACTAAAGATCAACAATAGCAAGAGCCTGCTGTAGGTCCAGTCATGAAATTTTAGGGTTTTTGGAGACTTCTTTTAGCATCTTTAGCAATCCTCTACTTGTAGACTATTTTCTAGAATGTCTGATTGCAAATTCTTTTGAGATCTTTTTAAATCCCTTACTAAACTTGCTGCTAAGCTGCTACAATTTTCTTTCTGAAGGCTTCAGACAGCTCTTTTGATCTTATTATGGTGTTCACTCTCACCTTAATTCAGGAGCACACCAAACTAAATGCCTGAGGGTTAAATAGGGCAACCTCCTTTTGAGTAACATTGTTCTAATCATGTGCACCTGATGTGCTACACCTGTGTGTGGTTTGAGCCATTTTAATTGGGAATAAAGGGGGGGGGGGGGGTGTGTCCTAATTTATTCTTCACCAGAAATTGCATTACATTTTACAGAAGATTTTGAAAAGTATTTTCTTCAGTTTTAATTGTTTAGTTATATTACTTGAATATCCCAGTATTGTTAAAATTGAGATTAAATATCCATACATCCAAGAATAAAACACACACATATATATGTATACACTGTCCATCCAAAAAAAAAAAAAAAGTCACACACACACTAATATTTTGTTGGACCGCCTTTAGCTTTGATTACAGCATGCATTCGCTGTTGCATCGCTCGATGAGCTTCTGCAATGTCACAATGTTTACTTCCGTCCAGGGTTGCATTATTTTTTCGGCAAGATCTTGTAGAGATGATGGGAGAGTAGGACTGCTGTACAATTTCTTCTCCAGCACATCCCAAAGATTCACAATGGGGTTAAGGTCTGGACTCTGTGGTGACCAATCCATGTGTGAAAATGATGTCTAATGCTCCTTGAATCACTCTCTCACAATTTGAGCTGATGAATGCTGGCATTCTCATTTTGGAATATAGCAATGCCATCAGGGAAAAAGAAATTCACTGATGAAATAACTGACCTCATTCTTTGGGCACATAACGTTGCTGAACCGAGACCTAACCAACTGCAGCAACCCCAGATTATAGCACTGCCCCCACAGGCTTATACGGTAGGCATTAGGCATGATGGGTTCATCACTCTGGACTAGGGTAAATCTGGACTCATCAGACCACATGACCTTCTTCCGTAGTCCAATATTTGTATATACCCAATATTAGTAGTCTCCTTAGATGCTTTCTTTGCTTGATGCATTTCAATAATTTGACCCATGGTTGTTTAAGTAATGAGAAGCTTCTCACTGCATCAATTAGGGTTAGTTAATCATCAACGCAATAACTATCCAATGGGAGGATCTTCCCTATTTTCTTTGTTAAATCGAGGTGGTGACTTTTTTTTTGGAAAGGCATATATATATATATATATATATATATATATATACATGTACTCACACTCAGAATCTTTGACAAACAATTTGCACCTTAATATTAAACAAAATAATGACATGAACAATACTCACTCATCACTAAGCCACTAGAAATATGAACTGAATCTGCAACTTAACATATTAATGCAAACAAACAAAAAAACCCCATGAACACCAAAAAATATTTACAGTCAATACAGTCCTTGTGGCCTTCCAGTTCGAAGTCTCTATGTTGATTAAAAACATCTAAAATCACAGGCTTACTAATTCACAATTCACTCTCCCCCATATATACCAACATATCAAATACAGAACATATATTTTAGCTGAATTTGAAGGGCAGGTTTTAGATAGTAGCTTAAGTGTTAAATGTATCCGAGTTGCTTGAAGAAGGAGTGAAACTGCTGCTTCCCGACATGTGATATGCAGCTGAAAAAGAACAATATATTAGTAGCATATTACTTAAAAAGCAAAAAGTAGCAAAAGAGTAACATCAACAAAACATAAAGTACCACCTCTTAAACATATTAAGTTTGGGAATCCAGTGATCCTAAATCTGTTATTAAATAAAACTATTATCTTCAAGTTATAACAATGGTTAAAGAGCTGGTTAAAAGGCACCTATAAATCAAATATCTATGCAGTTTTATTTAATAAAAACATGCTCTTCCATTAGATGTCTTTGGTGGTAACATATTTGGGGAATTTTCTGGCAGTAAATTATTTTCCTAAATATTCTAAAACTGAATAGATTCAGAAATTGTTTTGCTCTTTTAGGAGACCTCTAGAAATTTCCTTCGGCAGTGACACTGTGCATCATGAATGATAAATATCCAACTGATACATAAATATGTTTTAGAAATGTAGCATTACCAGCTACAAGAACAGTTGTGAGTTGTTATTTAGTTGACTGAACTACCCCCCCCACACTAATTATTCAAAACGTTCAAATACTTTTGTCCATTTAGACACTTACTGTTGAATCACTTTGCTCAATAATTGAATAAAATTGATGTAATTATACTGTATTTTAATAACTGTTCAAAATAACTAAAAAATGCACACAGTGAGATTATTACAGGATTCATTTAATAGGCCTAAGCATGACAGCTTATGTTAATAGAAAGATTTTGATTTTGACTTGGAGCAGTGTAACAGTAGCAGCTATAGAAAAATGTTGAACAAACAAAAAGATTAAGATTAATATATTAAATTGCCTGAAAAAGGACTATTTTTTCTCTCTTTCAATGGTTATTAATTTTTTTTGGAAAAAAATACTAACAGGAACATGTTTTTTCAGTGAAAGTGACTATTCTTGTCATTGTGAGTATAAAGCACAGCACACAGTGAACCACAACAAAATTAGACCTCTGTATTTAACCCATGCACACAAACACACACTGTGCAGCAGGGGGCAGCTATGAAAGCGCCCAGGAGCAGTGATGGGGACAGTACCTTACTTAAGGGTACCTCAGGGCAACCTACTGGTAAGGGATTTAAACCCACAATCTTCCGATCCTGTGGCCAACTCCCTAAACACTAGTGTGACCCGCTCCTAACACAGAGAACCACACTGGGTTAGGACCCAAGAGCAGCGCCCGAAGCAAACAACCAAACCCTAAAACCGGTGGAAACGAAACTCTCAACATGGGTGGAAAACAAAACTCTCAGAATGTTTCTCAGTTATTTCTAATCGAATGTGTGCGATTGTGCTGGTGACTTTGTGTCCCTCTTTTTTTTTCTTTTCTAATTACAGGTATGCAATTGTTCTTGTCACTTTGTGCCTATTTTTTTTTGTCGCATATGTGTGATTGTGCTTGTTGCTTCATGCCTTTTTTTTTTTTTGAGTGAAGTTTGAGTGATATGCTCGTAAAGAAGAAACTCGGAGGGGGGTGTAGCATCAGCCAAAACAATGAGCCGAAGGTTGAGGGTGTCAGTCTGACACAAAAACAAAGAGAGAGAGAGAAAGGGAGACCCGAGAGTAAACCCAAGGATCTTTACCAAATTACCGGGAGTGCCGTTAAAACGACCCAGCAAGAATATGTTGGCTTGTTGTCTTTATATAGAGGAGGAGGCAGCAGTAAGGAATAACTCCTGATTACTGAGCCTTGCTTGCTGGTAACCTTAAATCATCAGGGTTTTGGTCTCAAACTTGTGTGTAAATTGTATCTTAATGGCACCACTTAGCTTGCAGAGCAGGTGTGTTTTAATTACCGCCATCTGTCACTAGGTGGCAGATCAAAATTAAAGGATTTTTATTTACATTAATTGAAAAATATCTCTTATCAAAATCCAGGCGCACTGAAAAATTATGTAACAGATGTATCACAATTGTAACAGGGCTTATCTCAAACGGGGGAAAGGTGGGCAGAAAATTCTGAATCTAAAAGAGTGAAAACTCATATGCACTAACTGCAGTTTTACTCATGTCTAATGTAATTACATGTGTAAACACGGAAATTGATAATTATATGTGGTTATATAAGTTGCACTACTGTAATCAAGCTGTAACTGTGACTACATCACCAGTAGCTAACAATGTATCTAACATCAATTTACAAACATTTAATATAAATTTAATATAAATATAAATCAAGCACATTTAATATAAACTGTGACTGCCAATTGTTGATAAAATATCATAAACTGTTTAGATCTGTCATTATCTGTTTATCTGTCAGATATGATGGTTTGACAATGGCAGGATAATGGAAGTTTAAAAAATGTAAGTGTTATTACGTACTTCTCTGCCGTAACCTCTGAATGAAAGGGAATCCACTGGAGGAAGAAGGTCCTGTGCTTGTACTCTGTGGTTTAAAAAGGCATTATCAATTGTCTTGAAGTTACAGTCAAATGAAAAAGTTTGGGAACCCCTCTCAGCCTGCATGATAATTTACTTTCAACAAAAAAGAAAACAGGTATCTCTTTCATTTCCTAGGAAAGTTTGAGTACTGGGGTTTTTACCGAACAAAGATTTTTAGTGAAGCAGTAATTTGTTGTATGAAATTTAATCAAATGTGAAAAACGGCCTGTGCAAAAATTTGGGTACCCTTGTAATTTTGCTGATTTGAATGCATCACCAAATTGGTTGGATTAGCTTGTTGCAACACCAAATTGGTTGGATTAGCTTGTTAAGCCTTGAACATCATAGACAGGTGTGTCCAGTCATGAGAAAAGGCATTTGAGGCAGTCAATTGCAAGTTGTGCTTCTCTTTGACTCTCCTCTGAAGAGTGACACCATGGAATCCTCAAAGCAACTTTCTAATGATCTGAAAACAAGTCAGTTTCAACTGTAAGGAATGTAATCAGGAAATGGAAGGCCACAGACACTGATACTGCTAAACCCAAGTCTGGCAGGCCAAAAAAAATGCAGGATGCGCAGGATTGTGAGAATGGTTACAGATAATCCACAGATCACCTCCAAAGACCTGCAAGAACATCTTGCTGCAGATGGTGTATCTGTACATTGCTCTGCTATTCAGTGCAATTTGCACAAAGAATATCTGTATGGCATGGTGATAAGAAAGAAGCCCTTTCTGCACTCATGCCACAAACAGTTTGCTGTATGCAAATGCTCATTTAGACAAGCCAGATTCATTTGGGAACAAAGTGCTTTGGACTGATGAGACAAAAATTTAGTTATATGGTCATAACAAAAAGCGCTTTGCATGGTGGAAGAACACCACCACATTCCAAGAAAAACACCTGCTACCTACTATCAAATTTGGTGGAGGTTCCATCATGCTGTGGGGCTGTGTGGCTAGTTCAGGGACTGGGGCTCTTGTTAAAGTAGAGGGTTGGATGAATTTAACCCAATATCAACAAATTATTCAGGATGATGCTCAAAGAAGGTTACACAGGGGTTGGATATTCCAACAAGACAATGACTCAAAACACAGTTTGAAAACTACTCAAAAAAAACTACTACTCTGCATGAAAAGGCATTCATGCAGAGAGAGAAGTACAATGTCCTGGAATGGCCTTCACAGTCCCTGGACTTGAATATCAAGGAAAATCTATGGGATGATTTGAAGCAGGGTGTCCATGCTCAGCAGCCATCAAATTTAACTGAACTGGAGAGATTTTGTATGGAAGAATGGTCAAAAATACCTCCATCCAGACACTCATCAAAGGCTATAGGAGGCATCTAGAGGCTGTTGTTTTGCAAAAGGAGGCTCAACTAAGCACTAATGTTATATCTCTGTCGAGGTAACCAAATTTATGCAGCTGTCTAATTTTGTTATTATGCATATTGCATATTTTCTGTTAATCCAATAAACTTAATGTCACTGGTGAAATACTACTGTTTCCATAAGGCAGGTCATATATTAAAAGGAAGTTGCTACTTTGAAAGCTCAGCCAATGATAAACAAAAATCCAAAGAATTAAGAGGAGTTCCCAAACCTTTTCATATGACTGTAGTTTGAAATTGCAATGTTAAAATCCAAGTACCAAAAATATTCACAATTAGAGTGATCTGATACAAAAGGTTATTTACCCTCGTTTGAAGAGAGCTAAAGTTCTGCAGTGCCAACTTTCTTGCTAATGTCTCTCGAATCTGCAACCACAAGTCAAATTGAAGAATTATCAAGATGCATTTTCAGAATGTGTGTTTTTCATATATTATCAGTTAAACAGCAATTGAATAGGGACTTATGGGAACAAAAATGGAATGCCTACCTTGCTGTCCAATAATATCCCAAACACCAAAATAAAGAAACCCTTTAAAGAGATAAATACAAGTGTTAGACTTAATGCATAATAAATAGATTGTGTAGAAATCTAAAAAAGAAATAATATTAATTTTAAACTAGAGTACTTTAATTTTTGTATTCATGCATTACTAGATTATGTTGTATATAATCTAGTTATTGGTTATTGGTGGTGTAGTTAAAATGTGCAAAAAGTTTTTCTTTATAGTTAATCTACTTGATCTGTACTGACCATAATGGAAATGGGGAAAAAAAAACAAACAAAAAAAACTTTAAACTCTAAACTAAATTTTTTCAAACTTGATTCTCAAGAGCCTCTTAAGTTGTCATTAATAAATGAAATGTTTTGTAATATTATTATATATTTAAATACTCATTTTATGAACAGTTGTCAATAACTGAAGAGGACACTGTATGTTTGAAGATTGAACTTACAACAACAAAGATATTTAAAGAAAATAACTTTAGTACCTGCAGTGAATTGAGGAGTGCGAACACTATTTGAATTCCCAAATCAGGTGACACCATAGTACCGATGCCGAATCCCCAGGTCAAACCAAATATAGGTGTTAAAATGGCCACACATCTGGCAATGACCACAATGGCATGTTTCTCATCTGGTTGAGTGGTAGCACCAACTCCTCTCCTGAACATCTTATATAAAACCACAACAAGCACCAGGAAATTTATAGCTACAATAGTCAGAGCAGGAATCACAAATGCCAGCAAGGCCTTGGTTTTATTCCAGTTTAGCCAACAGGTATTCTCCTCCTGGACATATCCTCGTCCTCCAGCTGTTACTGCCACAGTGATGACAGCTATCAGTAAAGGGGCACCATAGCCAAGAGTGAATGCTATGACCATCATTGAGGTTTTTGACATTCCAGAAAAAACCATGACAGTCCGATAGAGGAGCAGAAGTGCTGAGAACAACATCCAGAAGAAAAGGGCAAGGTAAAAAAAGTGCATGAAGAATGTAGCTGCACTGCAGGGACCCACTGGTGTCAGCTCTCCTTCTTTAACAATAGCTGCTCCGATGATGAAACATATGTCGGCAATCAGGAGGGAGAGAGCAATGTTGATTATGGAGATGTGGCGCATGTAGGCTGTGTCATTCTTTGTCATTGTTTTCCAAACAATGCCTTCAATAATGAGCCCCAAAACTAAGCTTCCCATTGAAATGCCAACACCAATATAAGTTATAAAGGCTAAGGCAAGATTATCAACATTATAAGGAGACATCAGAATAGAAAATGCTGTTGTGTGATTGCATTCACATGTAATGTTCTCTGTTTGATTTGATGCAGGCTTTACTTCACATCCAGTTGAGTCCCATCCTCCAATCCCATCCAAAAGGTTGTAGTTCCAAAAGACACACTGAGGGTTTCCCAGTGAAGTTTGATTTGTATCAAAGGTAAGAGAGATATTGGAAACTGTATTGTTCAAAGTCACTGAAGTCACACTTCCACCTATGACAACATGCTTGTTACTGCTTTCATTGTACGTTGCAGTTCGAACAGGCAAAACACTTTTAAAAGTAGTGGAAACAATTATGGTGATAAAAGTCAGTCCAGTTGTTTGTGGGATATCTATTTGTGTTGTGAAATTTGTCCCAAATGTTCCACTGAATGGACCAGTAAAATTTTCTCTTTTGAGGTAGGTGGTATTAGTTGCAATCTCAAAGGTTTCCAGTGAGAGCCTGCGTCCAATTGACTCAACTGATTGCAATAGTTCAGAGCTCACATTCTGAGTTGCACTGTTGTTGTTCAAAGTTCCCCATGTATTTGTAGCTTTTCCAATGACATCCACTGTATTTAGGAAACCCTTAAAATTGAAAAACTGAATTAATGTAGCATATAAAAGCAATCTACTTTATTAGTTAACAAATGTCTAACTAAATAATCACAAAGTGACAAAGCTGATATTTTTTGGAGCAAAGAATATTTAACTAATGGTATAGAAGTTAATTCTACTTTTTAATTACTATTGCACTTATAATAATGTGATTTAGAATAATGTGATTTACTCAAGTATGAATGATGCTAAAACATAAAAAAATAAAATAGAAAAAAATGTACATACTGTCATGACTGTTTTGTCAACCAAAAGTGATTGTGAGATACTGGCAATTGATTTCAACAATTCAACAATTGTTTGTACAGTTGCAATGGACTGTGTTATCACACCAGCATTTGTTTCAGTAGCATTGCTGAGATCTGCCACAAATTGTGGGATGTCTGCTGGCTGCAAAGTCTACAGATTAAGGGCACAAAAAAAACAAATCATCTTTTGGGCTGCAATCATCACAAAATTATCCATTTAGGTTTTAAATTTCCATTAATAAATTGTTGTACCTCAACTTTATTTTTCAGGTTTTGAATGACAAGTAGGACACAATTGTTCTCTTCATTCCAGTTTCCTCCTACACATCTGCCTATAATATTGCCAGCCATGCTTCCAGAACAGGCAACACTTCTTATGTCTCCATTTATTCCAGGTCCAAATGTATCATCAATGCAGTCATATTCTAAGGGAAATGCAAGTAGATTTGAGGTCAAATTAGAACAGTTTTTTTTCCCCAGAGTTAAAAGCAAAGATGCAGACACTGTAAAAGCTATACTTATCAGAACATTCACATTAAGTTATATACAGCACTGTAAGAAGGTATTTCGTGACCTTCGTTTTTGTACATTTGTCTCACATAAAGGATTCAGATAATCAAACAATATAAAATATTAGACAAAGGTAACCCAAGTAAAAACAAAATGCAGTTTTTAAGTGACCTTTTTTTTATCCAAACCTACAAAATTTCACCCTAAACTCAATAGCTGTTTGTGCCACCCTTAGCAGCAACAATTGCTATAAATGGCAATGAGTCTTTCACATAACTGAGGAAGAAATTTGGCACGCTCTTCTTTGCAGAATTGTTTTAATTCAGCCACACTGGAGGGTTTCCAAGGTTCCAAGGTATGCCCCTGGTTGATTAGGGAAGCTGATATTTTAATACTTTAGCTGATACTTTAGGGCAAAATTTCATTTTGTTATGGTGCCACAATGAAAGTCTAGAGTGTCCTAATCTACTGCCAATGTTCATCTATAAATTGTAGACAATTGTGCATGCAATTTAACACCTGTGTCAACAAAAGGTGACACTTGAATGTCTCATTCACCTATCAGGAGAGTGTCAGAGACTTTTGGGCATAAAGTGTATCTGACAAAAAAAAAAAAGAAAAAATTAAACTGAAAGTATTTCAAAGTCAAAGCTTTTTGATATCCTGTTCTCTTTGAAATAAATGAAAAATAATAGTTACATTTATAACTGTAACTCACATTCTGCATCTAATTAAAAAATGAAAAGGCATGAAATATGACAATTTAAAAGATGTACAGGTAACTCACTTTTATTGGTTGCATTTATGTAGATAGTTTCTGAGCTGTAACTGAAACCACTTAAGGCACTGACTTGACATGTGACTTTTGCTACAAAGTCATTAACCAAGCAGGACTGTTTACTGATAGAATAGTTGCATGTGATGCATCCTTCCCCTGTGAAATAGAAAAGGTTAATTTAAATATTAAAAAAAATTGAATTATGGTGAAAATATACAATTTGTCAAATCTTGTTTATAAAAAGTATGAATTAGTAGTGTGTATATATTTATATTGTACTGTGCAAAGGTTTTAGGCAGTTGTGAAAAAATGCTGTAAACACAGAATGCTTTCAGAAATATAAATAATGATTGTTTATTTTTATCAATTTACAAAATGCAAAGTGAGCGAACAAAAGAAAAATCTAAATCAAATCAATATTTGGTGTTACTACCTTTTGCCTTCAAACCAGCATCAGTTCTTCTAGGTACACTTGCACAAAGTCAGGGATTTTGTAGGATTATAGTCGGTGTATGATCAACCAATTTTACCAAGCAGGTGCTGATGATCATCAATGTCACACGTAGGTTGAAACACACACATATATATACTGCTTTTCACTGGGGGAGATAATGGAGCAAAATCACAAAAAGGTGTGTGTGTATTTATGTATATATATATAAATACACACACATCTTTTTGTGATTTTGCTCAATTATCTCCCCCAGTGAAAAGCAGTATACTCAATTGTGTTGTAATCAACAAGATCTAAATAGTCTGTTTTGTTGCCGTTATTTATTTAGTTAACTACTGTAATATGATGCTCACCTGTTGTTTGATAAGCACATGAATTGCCTGTGGCCCACTCCAGGGTGTAGCTGTTAAGAGCACAACAACGAAGAACTGTTGTGTCGTCCTTACATTGAACAGTGTAATTGTATGCTTGAATATCTGGATATGGCTGTATTGTAATACTTTGCCAAATTATATAGCGCATCGAATTCACAGTTGTAATGCATGCATAATTGCCTATGAAAAAAAATAATGAAGAATGAATCAAAATCTTAATTTTTTAATAAATGTTCCAAAGCCAAACAAGAAATGTACAATGGCATGCCAATACTGTAAAAATAAAACTAGTTTTAGATTTCTTATTTTATTGTTCTTAGATTATTGTAGTTTTAAGGATAAAGGTAACAACAAACTAAACTTAAGAGAAACTAGTACTAACAGTTTATATTCTCTTTTCAGTGAGACTAAGTTCTAAATCATGTTAAGTGTTAGATAGCATGGTTAGTGTATTCTAAGATGTTTTGAGAAACTCAGTTCCAAACCAATATTGTTTTAATCCAAATTACAGTCCTCAAGTCACATATTAGTTAATATATATATTTTTTATAACATATACTTTGAGTAAAAAAGGAGACCAGTGACCAGCAGACAGGGCTGATATACATTTTTCAAAGGATTATGTTCATAGGGTGAGCAGAAGCCACATTGGTAACACATAGTTAATTCCTATCAGTAGACCAGTGGTATCTTTTTTTTTGCTTCATTGCAAGCTCAAAAATCTATTGAAAATCTGATCTCTCATCCCCACACCCAAATGTCTTTAGCACATAGCAAAACAAATAAAATTGTCTAGCCATTCTAACACATTACATGCAACACAACTTATGTTTTAATGTCCCTCAGTTTGTTCTATTCTTAGCAAATGCTTTTGGGAGGCATCCATTAACTTCTGGGAGAAATGTAGTAATATTAGAATGCTCTTCTTTGCAGAATTGTAGAGTTCAGGTAAATTTGTTGGTTTTCTGACTATTCCCCACTTTTGGGTAAAGTCCACAAATTTCTGATATTTTTTGGGTCAAGACTTTGGGAAAGCCATCCCAAAAACTTTATTAAGTTAATTCTGTGTTAATCTGCTTCATCCTTTCTGGAAACAGCTTTGATGTATGTTTGGGGTTATTGTTATGTTGGGAAACCCAGTCATGTCAAAATTCAGCTATTTGGCTGATGGTTCAAACTTATTCTAAATTCAAACTTCCAGCAAAGCTTCCAGTTACTGGCAGACCTTTGGCTTGCAAATAAATTTTTGTCTCAGCTAAGGGAGATGGTTTAAGTAAAAGCGACTATTCCTGTCATTGTGAAACAGCACACCACAGCACACAGTGAACCACAACGTGCAGCAGGGGACAGCTATTAAAAGCCAGGAAGCAGGTATGGGGATGGTACCTTGCTCAAGGGTACCTCAGGTCAACATACTGGTCTGCGATTTGAACCCATGACCTTCTGATCCTTTAGCTCAATAAAATCTCAATTTTAACAATACTGGGAAATGTAAGTAATATTACTAAACAATTAAAACTGAAGAAAAGACTCTTCAAAATCTACTATAATTCTACAAAAATGTGATTTCTGACGAGGAATAAATTAGGACCCCCCCAACATTACTGCCATTTAGAATGGTTTAAATTTCACACAGGTCAGCTCAGAACATCAGCACATAATCAGAACATTGCTACTCAGCATTTTGAAGGAGGTTTGCCATTTAGACATTTAGTTTGGTGTACTCCTGACTGTTGAAATGAGAGTGAACACCATGGTGACACTTAATCTTAATCCTATTGAGATGCTGTGGGACGACTTGAAAACATGCTGTACATGCAAGAAACCCCTCAAACATCTAATTAAGGAATTCTGCATTGAGGAGTGGGGCAAACTTTCCTCAGACCGATATCAGAAACTGGTAGATTCTTGTAGCATCTACAAGTTTCTCATATCGGTCTGAGGAAAGTGGCTTGCGGTTATTTCAGACAAAGGGAGTAAAACTAGCTATTAGGGAGTAGAGTGTCCTAACTTTTTCCTCAGTTAGATTACACATTTTTGTAGAAATCTTTTGTTTAAAGAAAAAATCAAGGTTAATTTTTGCTGTTTACCTACATTTAAATTTAAACTTTCTTTATTGATTAGACATCAATATGTGAACATTTCTTAATAAAGAGCTGAAGATTAATTGAATGAATGGGGTGTCCTATTTTTTCACATGACTAAGTATTTTACTTTTGCAAAAAACAGATTAATAGTGACTTACCAGTGTCTGTAGGCTGTGCACTAACCACAGTAAGTGTGTGCATGACATTATTAATTGTAATTTGTTGGGTGTTTGAGAGAGAATTTCCATTCTTGGTCCATGTTATCATCCCAGAATCATTTGCTTTAGGGTTACAATTCAGTGTCACTTTTTGCTCAGGATATATGTTGCCTCCATTGTATAGGCCATTTTCCTCTGAAATTATAAGCAAGTCATATATAGTTATTCATGTTGAGTGCTTCTAGTCCCTAGTGCAACATGAATAGCATAATATACTCTTAACATATTTTTCTGCTGAATAAACAACAATCAAAGAGTGGGAAGCCACTGCCGTACTGGACTCCCATTCCCATTTGGAATGTACAAAATGGGCAGAGTTTTCATTATCAAATAGCATTTACCAGCTGTTGGAAACGCTGACATATTTGTAAATAGTATCATATACTTGACATTATTAGTTGTATCACTGACAAACACAATAAAGCTGATGCCTCAGTTAATGGAACATTTCTACTAACTCAGGAATTTAACTGCGGTTTCCGAGTATTATTGATCAGTCATTATTGATCTGTTTGCCTAATGCTTCTAATGCTTATATTTATATAATAATTACACAATATTCTTTGAAGCTGAAACATGCATAAAAAATAAAAAATGCCCTTACCACTTTGAGCAATGTAATTTACATTGTACCCCATGTCTTTGAGACTAGTGAATAGGTAGTTGTTAGCTGATGCCAAATCCAGATTATGAGTAGTCTTAATTGAAAAATCCACAATCACACTGCCAGGTCTTTTTGGAAACACAAAGAATGTCAATCAATACATGCCATAGAAAAAAAGCTGATTAAAACTATAAAAATGTTTTCATATTTTTACAGTCAAAAAAATAATTTAAACCCCCAAACCTTAATTCAAAAATTCAATGTATTAATTTTTTTTTATTTTGAGTGTGTGATACCTGAATTGTATCACCTTAGCTGATCCTTTGATGTAACCACTTACATCTGTGTAGCTCTTGTCAATCTGAAAATATATGCAATGTGCAGTTTACAAATGCAGAAATACCTTATTAGAAAAATGGANTCATATTCTATTAACAAATAATTGATTTTCTTCAAATCATGGTCTGTTCACTTTTGCTGTGGACTTCTCAGCTCATTAAGCACTGCTGCATCCACCGTGTCAACCTCAACCATATATTCAATGAGAACTGGAGGATCTGTTTTGACTGAAATAATTAATTTCAACAAAGTAATAAAGCATCGGCATATAGGTAATATTTTAACTTTTCAGAAGCACTAAAAATGCAGTAAAATACTATATGTTTGGGTGCTGCAGACGCAGCATATGTGGGTGTGTGTGTTTTGGGGTACAGTTGCACAGAGAAATTAAATGGCTTAAACCGGAATTCCTAAATACAGAACCAAAGTATTCATACATCTGTGTTTTGCATCCGATTGGTTTTCAGTCATACAGTTGATTCAGGTCAGACTTTTCCTTAAAACGGCACATCCCAGTGTAAGATAAACTCAAGATAAAGGCTTTTGCATCAGCACTACACAAACACTTCAAACCCTTGTGTCACAAGACAGCTTATCTTTAAAATGGTACATAAAACCTGCCTGTGTCTCAGCTTACATTTTCCATCTTTTCTAAACGACCAAAAGTACACCCCCCCCAACACACACACACACACACACACACACACACACACACACACACACACACACACACACACACACAAACACACACACCCTATAATCAGGAGTACATTTAATGGTGAGTTTAAGAAAGATAATAGCATAGCATAGTGTAACAAGAGAAGTGCAGGGAGATTGTGTTATGGCATTACAAGAGGTAAGAGGTTCCTTTGCTGTTTTTTTGTACACATACAACACAATGAAATTTACCTGCTGATGAAGATGGACATGCTGTGTTGTCTATATAACAAAAAGGAGACAGTAATTATGAAAATCACTTAATTTACACTGGATACTGTCAAATGATCTATGTATCTTATACATCATGAATAACAACAAAAGTGAGAAAAAAGGGCTGAATATCAAAACAATTTTTGTCATACTTGTCAGCTCTGTGATTGGTTGGCAGAACTCTCTGTCATCTGGAATAGCACTGATACATCCACATGTGATATTAATGATGTCATCACAGTGTCCATATTCTGTGCATTTGTCACATGGCCAGAAATACTGATCCTCACACCTGCACTGGTATTCAGTATTATTCAATTGGCACACTGTGAAATTTGAGGGAAAAAAAAGCAAAAAAATTGTTTAGCATAACCTTGTAATGCACTGTTAACTATTCTTTTAAAAATGTCAAAATCATACAAAATATAGTAGAGCCTCCAAAGTTATTATTTGTTAAAGATGAGCAGAAGCAATTGTTACAAAAGTCTCTCTGGTTGTGGAATAAAAATAAATAAATAAATAAATATGTTGAAAAATTTCTATATACTGAAGAATTCATATTTTAGTTTCTTTCTGTTCTTTCTTTCTATTTTTAAAAATCTTAGTAATCTTGTCCCTATAACATAACTTCATGGATGTTATTAAACAATAGGACATCTTTTACTGTAGAGCAAGTTCTACTTTTCCAGTGTTAGAGATTAAAAGAATATTTAAAAGTGAATAAAGCTAATCTTGAAAGCTCTTTTCCATTGTTAAGCTCCATTATCTAGTGGCCTTGACAGGATACTGTTAACTAGATATAGAAATGTGTAATTCTAAAGACATCTGATGTAAAGTAAATACAGAAATCCTGATTTTTAAACTCTTTTAAAAATCAGTGTAATGTGTTTAAACATGCTGAAAAAACAGTCAGACACTTCAGAGCTCATAGTTTACCAACTCACTGTCTTTCAGGGCACTAATGTTGGGCAATGAGTTTGCATTTAATTTAATCAATATGATTTTTTTGGTAGAGCTGGGAAGGGCAGTCAGATTGTTCCATACTTCTTTGAGGCCTTTGATTTATGCATTCCAACATTCATGCTGAAACAGGAAAGAGCCTTTCCTGAACTGTTGCCAAAAAATCTGAAGCCTCAGTTCCCTATAGGCTCAGTGTGGGTCAGTGGTGGCCTACTGTACGGTTGGCTTGAGGTACCTTGGAGGAAGGTACTTTCCCCATCACTGCTGGACATAGCTGCCCCCTTTTGCACTGTACATATGGGTTAAATGAGGATGTCGTGTTTCTCTGTGTTTGGTACTGTGTGTCACACTGACAAACAGACACTTTCATTTCACTTTACTGAAGCCTTAAATTCTTTGTCACTGGACCCAAAAGTCCAAAAAAGAGCTTCAGTCCATTGAAACTTCATCCATCAAACTTTACAGTATTGTGCTATTACCATTGGAAAACCAAACTAATAAACGTATTCAGGTATATAGACATGCTTTATTATTTTTTTAACGTTTACAAGATTTAGTATTTTTAAGGTATTATTGGTCTACAAAAAAAAAAAAAAACTTAAAATGAGTATATATTTTAGTTGCGGAGGGGTGCTGGAGTCCATCCCAGCTCACACAGGGTGAAGCATGACGGGGATGGCACCTTGCTCAAGGGTGCCTCAGGTTAACCTACTGGGAAGGGGTTTGGTATATATTTATATGAGTATAATTCATATTTGGCAGATCTGTCCATTACTTTGAATTACTTTAATGAATCCACATGGTCCATGCGGTATGTATTTGCATTATTTACCTCGTGATTTTTTTAAAATCCATAGATTTTGAGTGGAAGATAATTTTTTTTACTTTGATACTTTGAAGGACATGAAAGTGAAAGTCACTATTCTTGTCATTGTAAATATAAGTATATAGTAGATATAAGTATATATAATGGGCTCTCTTTGTTTATAAGGGAGTCACCTGTAGTGATATTCATTTCAGCAATCTGAATTTTGTCAGTGTTGAAGAGTGGTACACTTAGGCTACTCTGCAGGCTCTTCAGGTCATCAATGACTGTAGCATCCACTGTGTCAATCTCAATCTCAATCATGTATTCTCTCAGAGATGGAATCACTGAGGGGAAAAACGAACAACCATCTATTGTAACAGTTCAATAAAGGGAACAAATGAAGAGAAAAAAACATTAGCCTTTGTCATTAGCTTAGCATAGTATAACTATAGAATGTTTCCCGATGTCTTTGTTGATTGTACCACCATTTGAAACACTGGAGGGATTTTATATTTTTTTTAGTTGTGAAATAATTATACCCCTCTCCCACATTTTTTGAACAGCTGATGTACTGGGTAGACAGTAGCAGGACTACTGTGTTTTGGAATCTCATATCTTCTTCTTGTTAAAAAAATGTGGGAGTGGGGTATGATTATTTCACAATAAAAAAAAAAAGGTATTTCATTCAATTTTCTTTAGTTATTAAGGTTTTATGTAAGTTATTATTTTATTTTAGACTATTATTTTCTTTAATATTTGGCTTAAAGAATTCTTTAACAACAAAGTTTTTATTTTCATCTTTATTATGAAATATAAAGATGGATAAGAGCGTCTGCTAAATGCCGTAAATATTAGCAGAGTTTTATACATTTACGGCATTTAGCAGACGCTCTTATCCAGAGCGACTTACAGGTCCTAATTACAGGGACAGTCCTCCTGGAGCAACTCAGGGTTAAGGGTCTTGCTCAGGGACCCAATGGTGGTAGTGCTAGAAGTGGGATTCGAACCAGGGACCTCTGGATCCATAGGTCCATAGGCAAGTACCCTACCACTAGACCACCACCACCCTCGGAATGTTCAGTTTATCTGGTTATAATTCCTTTACTTTACTTTGCTTTACCTGTTGTTTGGGGTGGAGTTGGACACATAGTGATATCTGTATGATAGAAAAAGAGAAGAGTTTGTTTGCATACTTCCTATAAATCCTTCACACAGTATTAGGTATGATTGTGATAATAGTGTATCGCAAAATGGCAGCATATACAGAACTGTGAAAAATGCTGTAAACAAAGAATGCTTTCAAAAATGGAAGTGTTAATCTTTTTTTTCATCAATCACCAAAATGCCATGAAAGAACAAAAGAGAAATCTAAATCAAATCAATATTTGGTCTGACCACCCTTTGCCTTCAAAACAGCATCAATTCTACTAGGTACACTTGCACAGTTTTTGAAGGAACATGGCTGGTAGGTTGTTCCAAACATGACTGTGTTTCAGCCTCCATGTGACATCATCAGCACCTGTTTGGTAAAATTAGTTGATCATACACCAACTATAATCCTACAAAATCCCTGACTTTGTGCAAGTGTACCTAGAAGAACTGATGCTGGTTTGAAGGCAAAAGGTAGTAACACCAAATATTGATTTGATTTAGATTTTTCTTTTGTTCGCTCACTTTGCATTTTGTAAATTGATAAAAATAAACAATCATTATTTATATTTCTGAAAGCATTCTTTCTTTACAGCATTTTTTCACACCTGCCGAAAACCTTTGCACAGTACTGTATGTCACAGGGGGAAGGGAAGTGTTGTTCGAAACCTCAAGAACCACATGAACCCAGGAAGTGTGCAAACCTAAACATAAACACAAAAGATGCTCTGCTCTGACTCATTGGGGCTTAAAAAGCAAGCCCCCAATGAGGCACACCTGTTGTCCAAGTGTGCACAGGTGTGCAAGTCAGAGCAGAACGCTGCCTACCATGACAATATATGGCACTGGCCATACTGAAAAAAAAGGATAAAAATTCCAAAAGTCTGACAATTTTTTCATACTTGTCAGGTCTGTGATTGGTTGGCAGAACTGTCCATCATCTGGAATGGCCTTGATGCATCCACATGTGGTGTTGGTAAGATTATCACAGTTCCCATATTCTGTACACTTATTACATGACCAGGCATACTGATCCTCACACTTGCACTGGTATCCAGTATCATTCAGGAGGCATACTGTTAATAAATAACAAAACTATTATCACAGACTCAATTAAAAACATTGATCATTACTCATTAAGAACAATGCTTTCAAAGATTTTCTAATTTTAAATGAGATAAAATGGAGTTAACTGACACTAAGCTCTCACTGTACATTCCAGTAGCCTATCTATGATTCCATATGTAGGGCCATTTCTTCATTGGCTAAAACACATAAGCTATTTATGAAATATTTTTAATAAATAAAAAAATATATATTTTTTATATTAAACTGAATATGATTAATACATTAATTCATAGTTTATGCATTAAACATGTAAAAGGAAATAACAGGAGAAATAAGGAAATATAAGAATAAAGACAGGTGTCTGTCACAGTTAGGTTTCGTTTATGGTACGGTAGAGAGGCTGTGTTCTGACTGAGCACACCTGAGCTCAGGAAGGCACAGGTGTGCTTCATTGGGGCTGACTTTTATGTCTCCATGAGTCAGAACAGAGCGTGGCTCATTCACGAAGGCTCAGCCTTACAGTTAATGGTGGTTCTAAGTTCCTTGTACCTTGTTTTTGTTACCATGGATAATAAAGTTACATTCCTGACCCCTGGCTCCAAGTTGACATCCTACCTGCACCACGCCACCATTACATTGTCAAACTACTCATACTGGTTCTACTACTCCTACTACCTTCTGCACTAGTAGAAGTGTACAAAGTTGCATTTGCATTATTCTTTTGTTCGCTAACTTTGCATTTTGTAAATTGCTAAAAATTAACAATCATTAGTTATATTTCTGATAGCATTCTTTGTATTATATATATATAATTTTTTAGGAACTTCTGTTTCATTGTTTTTTTTTTTTTTTCCTGAGCCACAGTTTAAAAAAACAAAACAATACAGATTATTGTAACCTCACTCTCACCTGTTGTAAGGTCCAAATCTGTGATTTCTGTTATGTTATCAAATAGAACTGGGAAGCTGAATACTCCTTGAAGGTTCCTCATTGTGTCCATCACTAAAGTGCTTGTGGTGTTCAGTTCGATTTCAATCACATAGTTGATGAACTTTAATTCTATAAAAAAGACAACAGTTATGTATTTATTAAGGATGTAATTCTTGGTGAATTTATAAACATACTAAAATTATTCTCTTACCATTTTTAGGCACACACATCTGTCCATCACTTGGAATGGCACTAATACAGCCACATGTTCCAGTAATAATGTCGTCACAGGCTTCGTATGCAACACAGTTAATGTATGGCCAAGCATATTGATCCTCGCACACACATTGATAATTACTTCCATTTGGCTGGCACACTAGCAAAGACAGAAACAACTTTAGCAAGCTGAGCATGCAATTACGATTATGGCATATCATCAAGGTCACTAATGCTACCCTGTTTCCTTAATAATGAGAATGAGATAATGTGTTTGTATATTGCTTCATCAAAAACGACACCAGTTCAAGCAGTACATGCAAAAAAAAAACAAAAAAACAAAAACAGTTTGCTTACTGTCTTCCTTAACATGTGAAGTTAGTAAAGTAAAAAAAAAAAGTTACTCAAGTGTTAGCCTTTTCATGGGTGTCACGGTTTGGTTATGTTTTGATTCAAGGTAGAGGGCGCTCTGTTCTGACTGAGCACACCTGAGCTCATGAAGGCACAGGAGTGCTTCATTGGGGCTGACTATTTAAGATCCAATGAGTCAGAACAGAGCACAGTTCATTCACTAGGCAAAGCCTGAAGTTACGGGTGGTTCAGTTTCAGTTTTGTGTCTGGTTTTGGTGACTATATAAAATAAAGTTATGTCTTGGATCACTGGCTCTGCGCAGACGTCCTTCCTGCACCGCGCCACCGTGACAATGGCATGGTAACCTCTACCTTCAGAGTAAACTTTCATTACTTTTAGTTAGGGAACATTATTCCATCCTAATCTATTCCATTGAATGTTTTAGGTGGAATGTCTCTGTAAACATATGGAACTGCATATATCTCTAGGTAACCATGCATTTGATCACTAAATCACTTTTTATGTGTAATTACAATAATCTGTCCTGCAACTGCACATGGTTAGATTTCAGTTCAAATCTGTTCAACATGTTTACTTGGTTCTCAATTGGAGAATCCAACATCTACATAAGTCTACATGATTCACTAAGTGATAAGATATGTAAATACACAGCATGCATTTACAATGCACAGCAAGGGTTGTAAAATTAAAAGAGTTGTGAAAGTAATAAAGCTATAGTAATATAGCAATTCATTACCATTTCATTGAAACAAAAAATAATTTTGTAACATTTACTATTTTCAGGAAAGTCTTTACGTTCTCTTTACAGACATGCTCAGTTAAATAAAATTAAAAAAAAGAGACATGTGACTGTACATGTGACTTTTATCTGCTGTTAAATGTGTATTATAGGTTTATGTATGTACAGTGTGCAAAGTTGCAACACTCAAAGTATCCTTAAAGGGAGAAATTTATTGAGGAAAAACTTCAATGGCAACACAGTCTGTATAAGAATACAAAGTCTTCTTTGAACTTTGAAGAGTGTAATTGGATTTTAGAAAAAATAAAAAATAAAATGATTGACTCTAAAAAAGCATAATAGATGCCCTTTAAGCTACAAATTCCATCAATGATACAATGGATTTAAGGCAGACAAGTGGTTTGCCTGATTTTACTGTTATTCTCTGAGTAAATATTATAGCCACTTAAATTACAAAACAAATATTTAAATCAAAACTGAACTAGAATATTTGGGTCAAGCTTACCTGTTGTAATGTTCACATCATTGATTTCTATTGTGTTGTTTAATTGCAATGGAAGACTGAGGGATTCCAAAGAGGTTTTGATTTGTTCTATCAAAATCACTTGAGACACATTCACCTCCACGACCACAATGTATTCCAGAGGCACTGTGTCAGCTGTGAATAATTTTGTAACATTAAAAGGATTAAACAGGTAAAATATGAAGAAAAATATGAAGTTCACTTCAGACATGATATTGTTATAAACCAGACTGACATAAAATTGCAATAATAAAAACTGCAATAATAGTAGGCAATGAAGAAAAGTGGTGAGACATATTGTATTTAAAGGGAGGAAATTCAAAACCATTGTTACCCTCCATAGAAGTGGTTAACCAATAAAAATCACTCCAAGAACAAGATTTGTAATCCACAAGATCACAAAAGAACCCAGTGTAACTTCTAAGTTCAACCAAAGATCTTTCTCACATTGGCCAATGTTAATGTTCATCAGTCCAACATCAGGAGGACACGAAATGAGAGATGTCAGATTTGCAAGTCACTGCAACATTTTTTTTTATCTACTTAGGAACATTTGGACAAGCCAGAAGCCTGCTTTGTATATAACAATTCAGCTCTACAGAAATGTTTTAGGTGGACTTGTCTGAGCAGATTATATGAGGAAACCCGCCAACTGAACTTTTTCTGCAAGGAAGAATGGTCTTAAAATCCAGGCTTAAATTTTTCACTGAACAAGGGATCATAGTAATATAACAAGAAAATTTAATCACAGCTCATATACTTTTGACAATTTTTGTGAAAATCTGACAATGTTTTAAGTTATTTTAAATTATTATTTTTTAAGTGTTTGCAAGCTTTTAGGCACTACTCTATTCAAGACTCAAGTCTGTTTTTAGCCTGAAAAACTTTTTATGACATTGCAATAAATTGACATGAACAAATGCAGTATTGCCCAGATAGGATAATTTGTTTATTCTATTGTTAATGTTTTTTAAATCAAAAATAATATCAAATAATAAAAAATTATTATATAATACATTTTAAATATCTTTTATTAAGAATAACATGCCCAGATAAGCAGATTTGTTTATATAATGTTATTAGATGCCCAATATTATTGCAAGGTAAATTTTAACTAAAAGAAAACTACATGCTTTTTAAACAGATTTGTGTGTTAGAAAAATGTGTTTAGAATTTATATTTACCATCTCGTTTTTGCCTGAAGTGTCCATCTGTGTTACTAAACTGAAAATTGAAAAATAAGAAAGCTTATGTGTTAAAATCATTTGTTATAGTAATTAAAACTGCATGAATATTAAGAACACATGATGAATACATTTCTCAAGAAATAACAATACAAATTGTTTTAAATAACTTTACCTCCATTGTTCTATACTGTTTGAAAAGTTAAAAACATCTGTTTATGGTGATTATTACAGCAGGAAAAAAAAAAATTAGTTTAATATATGCCAGTGGCTTGGTTCGCAGACTTGTTATGGTATAAGGTTCTTTTGAGGCTTTTAAAAATGTCTTTATGCTCACAGTCTCAGTCCATTGTAACTCCAGCTAAATAAAGAATGTCTTAGCAGACATGTATCATACCAAGCAAGTTCTTGAGTTCTTGAGTCAGCAATAAATTGTACAGGCTTATTTACACATAGGCAGGTTTACCTGCTTTAGTATTATTATTAGTGGTATTAATGGTGGTAAAAATAAGAATTTTTCTAATTATTTATTATTATTAGTAGTAGTAGTAGCAGTAGTACTAGTAGTAGCTATAGTAATAAATTAATCTAAGAAATCTTCTTCTTCTTCTTCTTGTTATTATTATTATTATTATTATTATTATTATTATTATTATTGTAGTGGAAGTGGAAAAAATATATCTAAATAGCTTGCATGTTACTTTTTTATCTTTTGTCATAATTATTAGCCTGTAACCCTGAGTGAATTTGGCACATGGAAGAATGCAATACAGCAGATCTGGTTGTCAAGTTCTCTTATAACCTGAAATAAATTATGAATTTTTTTAAATCACTAAACTCCTACCAACAGTCCAATTACTAATGGTCCCCTGAAATGGTATTTTGTCATTTGAATTAACAGACATTTCTTCATTTTAAAATCATTTTGTAAAATCACAAGGTACAAATAACACTATGCAACAAATAGAAAATACATATTGTGAATGTCATTAAACTAGACATTAAAATGTCTTTAAAATATTTTTTAAATTCCCCCAAAAATGTAAAAATGAAGCTGTATGAAGATGCCAAAACAAATATTACCTGTAAAATTAGGTCTGAAAGTAAAACTTCAGGCAGTTCTTGTGAGTCCACTACCCTTACGGGCAAGAGCAAAATGGCAACAAATGTCAGCAAATAAGTTTTAACTCCTGTAAAAATAGAATTATGAAACAAATTTGAGAAATTGTAATTAACTCCATATTTCATGTAATGTTTAAATCTAAAAAGAGACTATTCTTTACTGTACATGACCTAAAGTGATAGCCTAGGATACCAGGGGACATGATGTGTCATTGATACATTTGCCAATTCAGGCTAATGCATGTTGATTATTACTGACTACACTGAATTAATCAAATGACGGCACCTTGCTAACTGTGACAGATTTATATCTTAAATAAGCAATGTATTAACAATAGCATATTCAAATTTAGTCAGTAATTTTCTGCCACTTGTCCCAAGCAGGGTTGCAGGGGAGGGGTGGTGCTGGAGTCCATCCCAGCTCACAAAGGGCGAAGGACAGGGGACACACCCTGGACAGGTCGCCAGCCCATCGCAGGAAGGAGCGTGATGGGGATGGCACCTTGCTCAAGGGTACCTCAGGGTAACCTATTGGGAAGGGGTTCGAACCCCCGATCATGTGGCCAACGCCCTAACCACTAGGCCACCGCTGCCCCGCAATATTAAAATATAATGTTATACATATTTCTTTTATTATGTTATACATAGTAGAACCATTTATTATACATAAATGTCAGTATAGTTACATAGGAAAGTATTAAAGAAGTTAAATGCTTCATTCGAGATTTAAAAGTTTTAAAGCAAGGATTTTGGCTAAAATCCAGACATGTCAGAAAGGTACATTTAGGGCATTGTGTTGCAAAAAGGCAGATGAAGAATACTTTTTGTTTCAAGATTTAGCAATATTATATTATGCTCAAAATGGCATGAAACAGAAAGAAACAGTTATTTTCATTGTCAGCTTTGGATAATTAAATAAAAAGCTTTATTTGCATTGAAAACATTGTGATCTCAGGTTCCTATCACCACAACTGTCCATTTAAGTTGTTAACTCTCACTACAGTTAACAATATTTTATACCAAACCACTCTGACTGATTTGGTGTAGAGTTCAATGATTGGATTAATCAAACATTTGGTTTATATTTTATATTTGGTTATATCTGACTATTCAGCTTACAGCATTCTATAACAATATTTTATGGAAGGTCAGTTGGAATGGAGCATATTCCCATTGAGTAACAACTCTGGCAGTAATTCTGCCAGGGCATTAAAATGGGCTAAGCACAACCTCTTTGACCGTGGAACTGTGTTATTAACTTGTTGTATGGGGATGACAGAATGTAGAATCTGTGCATCGTTTATTAAGAAGAGTCACGCTGTGAGTGAGTATAGGAAGCCCATAAGCAGGTATCTATAACATTTACAATCATGTTTGTATCTTTCGTAGACAAGAAGAAAAAAGGTTGAGGTCGTATAATGGCTTTAGATGATAGAAACAAGTCATCAAGAGGTTTCACCATCCACTGCTTTTGGTGCCGGGCATACTTGAGCAATTGTGTAGAGTGCATACTTTGCGGTATTAAGAAAGGTATATCAGGTCGTAACTTGTTTATAGCCAACTTTTGCTTCATAAGAAGATGTAAAGAGAGTGGTATTAACTGTTAACTAATTAAAGATTTGTTCCCATTAAATTGAATCTACTCAGTATGCCAAAGATAAGACAATTTGATAGGCATAATAAAGTTTACAGTTTAGAGTTTAAAGTCTATATTTTCACAAGATGGTTCCCTAAAAAAATATAAAGAAATATGATGTGGTTCATGGGGGGCAGCAGTGGCCTAGTGGTTAGGGTATTGGCCGCATAATCGGCGGATCGGGGGTTCGAACCCCTTCCCAATGGGTTGCCCTGAGGTACCCTTGAGCAAGGTGCCGTCCCCGTCCCGCTCCTCCCTGCGATGGGCTGGCGACCTGTCCAGGGAGCGTCCCCCGTCCTCGCCCTGTGTGCGCTGGGTTGGACGCCAGCACTCCCCTACGACCCCGTTTGGGACAAGTGGCGGATAATGGATGGATGTGGCTCATGTTTACCCAGTGCTGCACATGACTTTTAAATGGAGAACAAATGATTTTCTTTAAAATGAAAGCAAATGTTTGAGAAAGCTTACTTTCTCTCAGCTTCTTTTTGCTTCACTTAATCGATAGTGCAAGACTGGTATGCCCCTTCTGAACATTTACAACTAAGAACAATTTTACATTTGAGTTTAATTTATAAAATATTGTTTAATTTACACCTGTTTTTAAATGGCAAGAAACTCATAAAACTTACCTTTTTTACCCATGCTGTTTATATTGATATGCAATTAAGTTGCAGATGCTCCAGTGTTTAGGACTTTCATTCTGTGGAATTATTTAAAAAAATATTTAAATCAAATTTAAAAGCTGATTATTGATAATTGTTGTTAATCGTATACTAGGTGATGCTTAAAGTGCTGTCATGTACCCAAAACATGTTTACTGGAGGACAGCAACTTTCAACTATTTAGCATATTTCTTTTAATATTTTTGCATATTTTATAATAATATCTAACTATGTTAAAAGCTGTTTTATAGTAAACATTATAATATACAGCATACATTCATCTAGCCATGCTACTATTTTGTTAAAGAAGAATTATAATAAATGGCTGTGAACACTTTAGAACAACATTTGGAAGCAGTACTACCTCACAAGAAAAGTATGGCTTTTGTATTTTACACTTGGCCTACAATTCAGTATAGACTTATCCTGACTGTTGCCACCCATTGCTGCCTATTACCATGTTTTAAACAACTAGCAATTTAAAGATTACATTTATTAAAGATTAAAGACAAAGAACAATGAAAGTTACCAAAAAAACATGTATGTTACAGCAACCTTCTTTTCTTTCCCATCACTATTTAAAAGATTAAATTGACACACAATTTAACATTTTTCAAAATAGAAAGCAAAATCTTAGCCACATTATCCATTTAGATAATTTAAGAATCTTACCGAGACTCCAACTGAGTGTGGCTTGTTGAAACGCTTGGTCTTTTGACTGACAACTCACATTCTGGAAGAACAGGCTACAAGACTTTCAAGAATAAAGTAATTAGCTTAACTTTACTACATACTTGCAAAACCAGTTTGGTTTTAGTCTCTGTTTCCTCATTCTGTTTTAAAAGGTTAGAAGAATGTTAGCATTCCTTTTTTATTGTTAGTTGGTGAGAACAACATTGCTTTTCCCCAATATCAAATATCTGATATGACAGAACCCCAGATCATGAAAGTTGGGACAATGTGGGGAAAAAAGACCTGATTAAGACATATTTGCAGCCTCAGTGTTAAAACACTTTTCTAGCATTTTATGGGGTGTGTTCAAAGCTTAAAATATATGAATAGATATTTAATATTAATATTTTAATATGAATATTTTATACATTTAGAATTAATATTTTATAAAATGATTATTTAATAAGATAAAGACAGGATCACAAAACATAAAATACCTTTTGTTCATTTAGTCAACAATTAAATAGCAACTCTTATTGAGGTTTATATTATACTATAGTATTGCAGCTTTAATATATAATATTTAGAAGCTATTAAAACAACTAATTGTAACAGAACTTAATGCTGTGAATATAAACATTTACAGTGGAAGATTAAGTAGATGCTCTTATCCAGAGTGACTTCCATTTCCTGAATACAGGACCAACTTTGGGTTTTGCTTATGAACAAAATCATGGTGATGCTGAAGGTGGGATTTGAACCTGCAACCTATTGGTCCTTAGTGAAAGAGACAACCCTTGTCATTGTGAAACGCAGCACAGTACAACACAACGAAATTCAACCTCTGTGTTTCACCCATACACACACATGCAGCAGGGGGCAGCTATTGAAAGCATCCGGGGAGCAGTGACCTCAGGGCAAACGACTGGTGAGGGAATCAAACCCACAATCTTCCGATTCGGGGTAACTCCCTAACCACTAGGCCACCACTGCCCCTTAGGCGAGTATCCTACCACTACCATGACCCTATGTTTTTAAATGTTCAATCTATGTTTCTTAGTTCTCACTAATTAAGCAAATACATAAATTTTATTAGTATTATTTATATTCCTATTTATTTATGCTTTATTAGTAATTATTAACGCTGTGTCCATCTTTGCTCAAAACTTGTTCCAGCTGTTTAGGGGAATTACATCTTGTCATCAGGAAGCTGCACAGTTCACACAGGCTGCTTGTGTCAACAAAAAAAAGATACAGGTTACCTTCAAAGAAAGCTAACAAAACCTCCAGAGGTTTTCAGTTGACATGAATATTTTCTCCGCATGTGGGCTAAGATTTGTGGGTTACAGGTCAACAACTGATGTGATATCTGACAAACAGCAGAAACAATAACTGAATTAATCATGTACATTTTTTCAATAAAGTACCCACCACTGACTTTTTATCCAGTTGTATTGACTTTCAGTTTGTCAAACAAAAACGATCAGTGTCCTGACCTCATGCCTCCAACATTGTCAGGTATGTCCTGCCAGCACTAAGGCACCAAAAACTAACTCAACACCCAATGGGGTGTGGGGCATAATATGTCAGCCGAAGTGAGAAAAAGAAATACAATAAAACTAAATAAATATAGTATAAAGTCAGTATTTTTGCAATTATCCTAGCAAAATGTTAGTAAGTTAGTTGTTCCAAAACATCTCACTAATGTAATAATTTCACTAATGTAATGTCACAAAGCACTGCATGATTAAAATAAAGTTCAAGATTTTAAATTCATTTTCCAGAACTAACTATTAAATATGTTATTAAAGCCATAACGTTAACTAATTCCTTTAAATGGAAAAAATAGTCAAGGGAATTAAGCATTGTCCTATTTAAAATAATGTTTAAATTATCCATCCATCTTCTGCCGCTTGTCCTTGTGCCGCTTGGTCGCGGGGGGGTGCTGGAGTCCAACCCAGCGTACACAGGGCGAAGGACACACCCTGGACAGGTCGCCAGCCCATCGCAGGGAGGAGTGAGACGGAGACGGCACCTTGCTCAAGGGTACCTCAGGGCAACCTATTGGGAAGGGGTTTGAACCCCCGATCCTCCGGCCAACGCCCTAACCACTAGGCCACCGCTGCCATGTTTAAATTAATGTTTCAAAATTCAAATTCATTGTTAAAAGTTCTTGCTCTGCTAGAAGCTCCAAAACGAAGTGAAATCAGTAGAACCACATTCCATTGACAATACACACACACATGCTTACAAGAAAGCCTGTGTTAACCAGTCACATGTTCTTTATGTTGCCTTTATGTTGTCTCAAACCAGACTATTAGAAGGGAACTATGGTAAACCCTACGTGTGCATGTGAATAATGTTTTTGTTTGTTTGTTTGTCTGTTATTTAAAAATTAACCATTGGGGCAGTGGTCAACTAGAAGTTAAGGAATAGGCCTCATGACTGGTAGGTCATGGCTTTAAATTCAGGACCAGAAGGCTATCCTGAGACAGCCTTGGGCAAGGTGCCCTCCACCAACACTGCTCCCCAGATGCAAGCATTGCAGCCCATTCCTGCTCCTGCTCCTGATGGGTTCACTACTGATGTGTTTGGCTGGGTTAAATGTAGAGGGCTAATTTTCTGTTCACAGTGTGTGTGCCAGTATTTTCATTGTTGCTGCATGAATGAATGGAATGAGGAACGAGTGAAATGCAATGCTTGAAAAATCTGCTGCAGTAACTGTGGGAACTCACGGGGAAGATAGATTTTAAAAGGTTGTCTTCTGTTAGCAAATAGTGCACAGACAGCAACTAAAATGACTTACCAGAAAATTTACCAGTTTCATTATTAATGAGGCATCAGTACAGAGAGCTGCACATGAGCCAGAAGCAGCACCAAACACCTACGGTTATACACCACCAGTCCAAAAGAAATTCGAACACTCTAATATTTATATGGGGCAGCGGTGGTTAGGGAGTTGCCCCTGGATCGGAAGATTGTGGGTTCGATTCCCTCCCTAGTGGGTTGCCCTGAAGTACCCTTGAGCAAGGTACTGTCCCCATCACTGCACCCCGGGCGCTTTCAATAGCTGCCCACTGCTGCACGTGTGTGTATGGGTGAAATGCAGAGGACAAATTTCCCATTCGTGGGATTATAAATAAAGCATTATTATTATATTTAGTTGGACCGTCTTTAGCTTTGATTACGACATACATTCACCATGGCATCGTTGTGATAAGCTTCTACAATGTTACAACATTTACTCACGTCCAGAGTTGCATCATTTTTTTATCATGATTTTGAAGATATGATGGTATATTCGGACTGCTGCGCAAATTCTTCTCCAGGACGTCCCAAAGATTCTCAATGAGGTTAAGGTCTGGACTCTGTGATGGCTAAACCATGCGTGAAAATTATGTCTTTGCTCCCTGAACCACTCTTTCACAATTTGAGCTGATGAATCCTGGCATTGTTATATTGGAATATGCCCGTGTCATCAGAGAAGAAGAAATTCACTGACGGGATAAATTGGTCATTCAGTATATTCAGGTAGTCAGCCTACCTCATATTTTGGGCACATAACATTGCTGTACCGAGACCTGACCAACTGCAGCAACCCCAGATCATAGCACTGCCCCCACAGGCTTGTACGGCAGGCTTTAGGCATGATGGGTGCATCACTTCATGTGCCTCTCTTCTTACCCTGATATGCCCATCAATCTGGACTCATCAGACCACATGACCTTAATCCATTGCTCGAGTCCAATCTTTATGCTCCCTACCAAATTTAAGCCTTTTTTGTGATTAACCTAAATGATCAGTTGTTTTCTTAAAGCTACACAGCTGTTTACTCCCAATCTCTTGAGTTCCCTTCCCATTGTGTGGTTGGAAATGCTCTTGTTTTCATTTTTGAACATAGCCATGAGTTCTGCTTTTTATGCTGAGTTCTGTTTTTTATGATTTGATTTCATCAAATGTTTAAGTGATCGTCAATCACGGTCATTCACTACTTTTTTCCGACCACATTTCTTCCACTATGATGATAGTTTCCCACTATCCTTCTAGTTTTTAATAATGTGATGGACAGTTCTTAGCCCAATTTTAGTAGTTTCAGCTACTCCTTAGATCCTTGATGCATTTAAATTATTTAACCCTTCTAAAACAGATGAACATCTTTTCCAAAACCACAGGATGTGTCTTCTGACATGGATGTCAAGTAATGAGAAGATACTTACTGCATTAGTTAGGGTTAAATAACTTGTTGCAGCTGAAACATAATCATCCATGCAGTAATTATCCAATAAGAGGCTCTTACTTATTTGCTTTCTTAAATCCAGGAGGTGACTTTTTTTGGAACAGGCAGTGTATTAACTCTGGTTGTTGCTAGACAACCATGTGCAATCACAGCAGGAGATGACAGTATTGCAGATAGTGCTTCTGTGGATCTATATTATATTTTGCAACTCTGTTGTGTTGAATGGTGTATTTAAATTGTGAAGAATATTCCGTAATTGTTAATTTCCTGTAACCAGCTAGATTCCGTTGATTGCTGGGAACCCACTCTCTGCCTATAATAATATACATTTACACAGAAATACTTTTAAAAGTGGAATTAAAAGTGAAAATATGCTGCTAAATGACAACATTTCCATTTAATTTACTTACTCCCCTGCTGTCACTATTACGGCACTCTGCTTTGACTGGACACACCTGGGTCCTTATTAGGATGTCAGGTGTGCCTCATTGGCTCAAGGATTAAAGGTCCCAATGAGTCAGAGCAGAGCATCAATCATTCTTGGTCTCTATTTCATTCTGTTAGTTGCTATTTAAGTGCAGTGCTTGTGAGTACATGTTTGGGTGATGTTTAATAAAGTTAAGTTACAGACTCTTTGCTACATATTTATGTCCGGTTGACACCACCAAAGCCTTATGGAAATGACCGACCAACAGAAAACATACATAGCGTGCCAGGAGGTGGTAGTATTGGACTGCCAAAGGGAGCTACTGGCACCTTTCGCTTCGCCCGCTCCTTCTCCAACATCTCAGGCTGCCCACGGATACTCCCAGCGGTGCAGGGTCTCTGGCTTCCAAGCACACTCTGTTAATTTGCGTCAGGTGAATTTGGTTTTTTTACTTGGCCTCCCCCAAGGTGAGTTACAAACTCGTGGCTACACGTTTTTGTCTGTTTGTCACCACCACAGCCATACACTTGCATAAGCACAGACAACTAGGAGATGATGGACCTGCACTAGTGCTTTGTTATTTTGAAAGAGAGAAAGAAAATTGTTGAATAGGACAAAAAAATGGCCTGCAAGATCGAAGTGAAGTGACCTTGTGCAGCTGGAAGTAATAATCTTTATTCAACTTACCCGCCAGTGCCTCACAGATCTGTGATGGAAAAAAACAAAATCTCAAAGCTATATGTATAATAAAATGTACAAAATACAGTCTGCATTAAAGAGAAAATGAGTAGAGATGTGGTCAAAACCCACAGAATACATACCTTACTGTCCAACAGAGCCCCAAAAACCAAAATGAAGAAACCCTGAAGAGATGAATGACAGCTTAGTCATTAAGCAAATAAATACACAGAATAATACAATGCAAACAGAACTGTGCAAAAATCTTAAGCTAACCCTTTTTTATGTTTTGCTAGGGTATTAACTTTTTCCAAACACATTACTTTATGTTCTCATTGGCATATTATGTTGATTAAATTAAATAAACATTTTACTAAATTCTTAGTCTACACGTGGGACATCCTTTAAGTGTATGTGTATGCTTATAAGTGAAATTGTATTATTTTATATAAGCATTTAATGAGGTCAAATAAAATTAAGATAAGTAACTAAAGATAAAAGATGCGTGGATATAAGGGGTACCAACCACTCAGGTTGCAGCATCGCCAGTACACTTATTAGCCTGATCATCTGCAATCATCTGCACCTGTTCCTTCACCACTTTATGGCTTTAGTTAGATGGCCTTGTTCTGCTTGAAGGATTCATACATAAGTCAAAGTGTGGCTTAATAAACAGAAACAATCCTCTGAAACTGATCAGGTACAATGACTGGACTGACCAAAAAAAAAATGCCACTGTGGCACCCTGGACATTTATTCTGGTGCATTATGTCTATTATTCCATCCATCCATTTTCTGCCGCTTGTCCCAAGTGGGGTCACGGGGGAATGCTGGAGCCCAACCCAGCTCACACAGGGCGAAGGACAGGGGACACACCCTGGACAGGTCGCCATCCCATCGCAGCGTTTAAGATTTCAAGAAACAAATTGATATACAGTTGCTAAATGTGTAATATTATGTTAATGATCAGTACAGTTCATTCTTTTGTTGTAAAGTAACATAAGCAACAGTTCTGTAGTTAATAGGCTATGTGACGGTTGGATTTAGACACCCTGGAAACGGTTAGTAGATTATTGTGAACTGTATAGCAGGAAGTAACGCCAGAGTGACGGAGCATTCGTGATAGCAGGCAGAACGGCAGCTTGCGCTCATCCTGGAATGTCCTGTGCTGTATCTTGCAGTTCGATCACTCAAGAAAACCAGTTGACACCGGAAAACAAGACGCGTCATTCAGCGTGTGCAACACCAGCATAGCCTTGGTTTTCTTCCAGTTTAGCCAACAGGCATATGTTTGAGAAATTGATATGTTCAAGAGAGAGAGAAATGGAAGTCAGTAGGACAAATACGGAGTACATGAGTGTAAATGTAAGGGAGGAGGTTTCTGAATGCTGTAAGAGAGGGCATGCAGGCGGTCACTGTGAAAGGAAGTGGCAAAAGAGCACAAAAAATGGAGAAAGATGATCCGCAGTGGCAACCCATAAAGCAGGCATGTCCAAAGTCCAGCCCTTGACCCTTGGTCAAATTTCCTACGGCCTGCAGCCTCGCCAGCATTGTGACCGATACACGTGCACAATGCAATTTTATGTTTCACCAAAAGATGGCAGCAGCGCAGTGTAGCCACCCTTTGACTCCTGGCCAATTAAAAAAATGGGGAATAAATATATATGAAAGTGAATATATATATATATATATATACATATATACATTTTAAGCGGATACGGGAACTTTTTTTCACTGTAACACGGAACAACCGTTTGTCTGGTTTGTCAAGAGTCTGTGACTGTTTATAAGTAATGAATTGTCAAGAGGCACTACAGTCCAGACTAACGCCCAAACCACAGCCTGTGAAGTTGTGTTTTGGTCATCTGAGATGAATAAGTTATAAAATCTGTAAAAAATTTAATTTGTTTTGTGTTGGTCAAAATCAGTTACAAATATATTTGGACACTTACATTTTGCACTTAATAAGATGAATGTTGGTGTTTACGTTCCTGTTCATATGTTTTGAATTTAAAAGTTGACAGACAATAATATTTACCAACAATGTGTCATGTTTAAAATGACCCTGAGATATATTTCAGCTTCCTGGATTTTTTTTTCTTAGATTTTACTTCACTTTCATTCATTTGATTTAATTCTTTAATAAAACTTCTTAATCATGAAAAAGAATATAATAATGCAAAAATACACATTGTTTTCTATTAAATTTCGGTATATAAACCAAATCATTTAACTTAGAAAATATCTAAAGAAAGATGTAGTTACAGTTTTTCAATGCAAGTTGAAATGGACTTGAAATGGACTCCAGTTTCACATCACAAGTAATCAGTTCTCGTCCCAGGGAAGCATAGAGAAGTTTTGTGCTTTCCTCAGAAAAGCAACTCTGTACAGAAATAAAACTCATGTTTTATTTTAAAACTGTGGTAGCCTGTAATGTACTGAAATGGGCATTTATATTAGTCAATGTGAGGGAGCCTTTATTGTTTAAGAAGTCATCCTGGGTTTCGTTATGACTTTGTGTTATTACATTACTTGTTCTTGAACCTCTTTTGGTCAATCATTCCCTGGGAGACTTCAGTGAGTTCAGTGGTTGCGGAGTGCACATTTATGTTTATGTTCAATAAAGTTCAGTTGCAGATCTCCCGACTCTGCATTTATGTCTGGTCAAACCCAACTAATCGTTAAAAATGTATTTTTAGTTTTGTTCCGGGGCAACCTGTCCAGGGTTTGACATTAGCGTGGAGGCTAATGCTAACCGCTAACAACTACTACCTGGCGGGGTTGAACATACACGTAAACAAGTTCATCATCAACACTGTGATTCATATGAAAGTAGACAAATAATACACTCATCTGAGTGTACGAACTCCAGGTTGCATCACATGGGGAACCAAAATGTCAATACACCCGCTACATATTGCAATGTTCTATTTATTCCCCCTTGTTGCAGAGGTTCCACCAATGGCTCCACTTAGGTGATAATTACAGCAAGGGTCTTCAGGTGCGTTGGCTCACAACAGAGGGCTAAAGATAAACATTATGTGGGACTAATTTGAGGTGCAGAGCCAGTGGTCATCACCCCAAAATCTGACTTTCAGCCAAGACAATCCCAACATCCATTGAAGCCTGAAGCAATTGAAGGTATCTGACCAGTGTTCAATTCACTTTTACAAGCAGGAGTAATTGTCCCTTGCCTGTACTCCCTGGGGCGCACCCCTGTTTTTCCTCTAAAGAAAGCAAGAAAACCGCTATACCCAGATGAGGCATTTTGTTCAAGACCTACAGACAGTCAATGCAGCTGTCAAACAAAGGACTCCGGGTGTCCCCAATCCATACACCATTCTTAGCCAGGTCCCAGCAAACAGCACCTGGTTCTCTGTTGTTGATTAGGCCATTGTATTCTTCATTGTCTCAGTAGATACAGACAGCCAATTTTGGTTTGCTTTCCAATTCAATGGCAAGTCTTACACATTCACACTTCAGTGTCAGGGCTACTGTTTTTATACTTTTGCACTATCAAGTCAAGTCAAGTCAAGTCAAGTAGGATTTTATTGTCATTTCAGCCATATACACAGTACACAGTGAAACGAAATAACGTTCCTCCAGGACCCTGGTGCTACACACAAGACAAGACACAACACAAGACACAAGACAAACACAAGACAACATAAGACACAACACGGGGCAACAAGTGCGGACAAGACAGACAAGACAGACAACAACAGACGGCACGACAGACAGTACATTCATCCGTGGAAGGCTGCAGTGTTGTGGAACAAAGCAGCCCAGGCACATTATGGTGTAGCAGTGTGGTGGAGCGGTATTACTGTATTTAAAGTGCAGAGTGCAACACGAGATAAATAAATAAATACAGAATGAAAAGTGGAGGAAGTGGTGGGTGAAGTGGTGCGTTTAAGAGTTCAAGCTATTGGTGGGTTTTAAGAGTCCATGATATTGGTGGTTTCAGAGTTCAACAGTCTGATGGCCAGGGGGAAGAAACTATTTCCCATCCTGGAAGTGGAGGCCCGTATGCTGCGGAACCTTTTCCCGGATGGCAGGAGGGAGAAGAGAGTGTGGGAAGGGTGGGAGGGATCATCCACAATGCTGGTTGCTTTGCGGATGCAGCGAGCGGTGAAAATGTCCTGTACAGAGGGCAGAGAGACCCCGATGATCTTCTCAGCTGTTCTCACTACCCGTTGTAGGGACTTGCGGTCTAAGACGTTGCAATTCCCGTACCAGGCAGTAATGCAGCCGCTCAGGATGCTCTCGATGGTTCCTCTGTAGAAGATGGTGAGGATGGAAGGTGGGAGATGGGCTTTTCTCAGTCTGCGCAGGAAGTAGAGGCGCTGCTGGGCTTTCTTTGTGATGGAGCTGGTGTTGAGGGACCACGTGAGGTTGTCGGTGATGTGAACACCAAGAAACTTGGTGCTCTGGACCAACTCCACAGGTGAGGTGTTGATGATAAGTGGAGTGTGGTCCCGACGTGATCTCCTGAAGTCAACAACCATCTCTTTGGTCTTGTCGACGTTCAGAGACAGGTTGTTGGTTCTGCACCAGTCCGTCAGCTCTTGTATCTCCTCTCTGTAAGCTGCCTCGTCTCCACCGCTGATCAGACCCACCACGGTTGTATCATCAGCAAATTTGATGATGTGGTTCGAGCTGTGCTTGGCTGCACAGTCGTGGGTCATCAGTGTGAACAGCAGAGGGCTGAGCACACAGCCCTGGGGGGCTCCTGTGCTCAGTGTGATGGTGTTGGAGGTGCTGCTACTGATCCTGACTGACTGGGGTCTCCCAGTCAGGAAGTCCAGGATCCAGTTACAGAGGGAGGTGTTCAGGCCCAGCAGCCTCAGCTTCTCACTCAGGTGCTGAGGGATGATGGTGTTGAATGCTGAACTGTAGTCAATGAACAGCATTCTGACGTAACTGTCCTTTCTGTCAAGGTGAGAAAGGGCCAGATGGAGGGTGGTGGAGATTGCATCGTCCGTTGAACGGTTGGGACGATACGCAAACTGCAGGGGGTCTAGTGAGGAGGGGATCTGGGACTTGATGTGCCTCATGACCAGCCTCTCGAAGCACTTCATGATGATGGGTGTGAGTGCGACGGGACGATAGTCGTTGAGGCAGGAGATGGATGGTTTCTTAGGCACTGGAATGATGCTGGTGGTCTTGAAGCACCTTGGAACAACAGTGGTGCTCAGAGAGGTGTTGAAGATGTCAGTGAGAACAACTGCCAGCTGTTCTGCACATCCTCTGAGCACACAACCTTGAATATTGTCTGGACCGGCAGCTTTCCGTGGGTTGACTCTGAGAAGAGATCTTCTCACCTCGGCTGTGGTCAGACGGAGAATCTGGTCGTTCGGAGGAGGGGTGGTCTTCCTCATTCTCGTGTCGTTCGCTGCATCAAACCGTGCGTAGAAGTGGTTCAGCGCATCTGGGAGGGAGGGGTCACCGTCACAGGCAGGTGGAGATGTCCTGTAGTTGGTGAGGGCCTGGATGCCCTGCCACATGCGCCGTGTGTCACCAGTGTTCTTGAAGTGGCCATGGATTCTCTCTGCGTGAGCTCGTTTCGCCGCTCTGATGGCCCGAGACAGGTTTGCCCTCGCTTTTCTTAGGGCGGCCTCGTCCCCTGACTTGAAGGCCTTGTCCCGGGTTCTCAGGAGTCTGCGCAGCTCCGCGGTCATCCATGGCTTTTGGTTGGGTCGTGTTATGATGAACTTGGAGACAGTAACATCCTCAATGCACTTGCTGATGTAGCCAGTCACTGAAGCTGTGTACTCCTCCAGGTTGATGGAGTCACCGTAGGTTGCAGCCTCCCTGAACATGTCCCAGTCGGTGCATTCGAAGCAGTCCTGAAGAGCAGAGATGGCTCCTGTGGGCCAGGTCTTTACTTGCTTCAGGGTGGGTCTCACGCGCCTGACGATGGGTCTGTACGCTGGGATCAGCAGCACAGAGATGTGGTCTGAGTGTCCGAGGTGGGGGCGGGGCTCCGCTCTGTACGCGCCGGCCAGGTTTCATCGCAGTATGTAGATGACCTGATGGTCTGTTCTCCATTGAGAACAATGTGAAAATGACACAGTGGCACTGTTGCAACACCTCGCTAAAGAGAGCCACGAGGCTAGCCTGATTAAATTGCAGTTTGCACAGTGAGAGGTCCATTTCCTGGGTCATGACACTAGTGGGGAGGGAAAGCAGCTTTCCGCTGATTGTGTTTCTGCCATTCAAAACATCCCAAAACACACAACAAAGAAATAGGTTCTGTCCTTCCTAGGCATGTGTTCCTGCTGCAGGTCATTCCCAACTACTCTCTCTTTGAGCAGCCTCTGCAAGACATCACTCATGCTGTGGGTCTCTGCAAGACATCACTCATGCTCAAAACAACACCTACATTGGGTTTGCTTGGTCCTACTAAACATTTACATTTACGGCATTTAGCAGACGCTCTTATCCAGAGCGACTTACATGTCCTAATTACAGGGACAGTCCCCCCTGGAGCAACTCAGGGTTAAGGGTCTTGCTCAGGGACCCAGTGGTGGTAGTGCTAGAGGTGGGATT